>ML787485.1:163983-181991 GCA_009831015.1 Picea engelmannii | reverse complement strand
AACCTATCTGTTGCCTTCAGAAGGGTCAATGGCCTGAGTTCCTAAAGAGAGAAGGGAGAAGAACTTCTCCTGAGAAAAGAAGTTGTATTTTCCTATGTAAAAACCTTATAAAAAGGGATGTTCGCAAGTTGCTATATAGGCAGGGTGCGAGAATGACCAATTCTCGTAGGTTGCACTATAGCCAGGGTGCGAACAGCTCGCAGGTTGCACTATAGCTAGGGTGCGAGAATTCCATCACGTGGGAAAAATGCGCGTTTTCTCGAATCTTCTAGAAGGGGAAGCTTCTATGGTGAGGTGGCATCCGAATGGTTTGGATCTTACTCGCTTTCATGATTTAGTGGGATCATCCTAACCTCCTCACCTTATCTTCTTCATCTTATAAAAGGAGAAGAGTTATCATGGAGAAAGTGGGCTTTTGTGAGCTTGAGCTTTTGGTTCTTTGGCTTGGAATTATTAGCTTGATTAGAGTGGCTTTGAGATTTGCTTTGTCAAGATAGATTGTGAGTAGCTATCAGATCTATGGTCTCAGAATCCTTGGAGCAAGAAGTGTGGGGGGAACGAAGGACAGTTGGAAGGGACTTTACGACATCAAGGCTCAGGTTGTAATCTCTCTTTCACATTTAATTTAATACAGTAATATGTCTCTTTCCCATAAAGATGATATCACTTTATTACATAACTCCTTGATCATATGTATAGATTAGCTATTGAATATATTGAATTGCCTTCACTTCGATTGGTTTGTACTGTTGTGATCTAAATGGGACAAGAGCGTTGGAGCGAAGCTTGGAACAACAGAGACCCAAGGAAAGCGTTCATAAGGTATGTGCATGATCCTAGTCTCTTAGTTCATTCAATAGTCTAGATCTAGGGAAAGAGTATTATTCTGTCCTGTTTTGTTCTAGATCCAGGTGGATCTAGGGAGATCGGTTTGTGTCCGCACTCATGGATTTATCCAATAACACCCGTCTGAGAGATGACCTTCTTGCATTTCTTAACAAAGATCAAGGAAATAACACTAGGTGGGACTGCCTCAGGTATCCTCTACAATTTCCTGTTCAAAGTAATAATAATACTATAAGGCCTAGACTCATACACAACATGATGTTTCCATAAATAAGGTTGGCCCAAAAGAACATCACAAACTTTGAGAGGAGGAACATCACACAATACCTCATCTTTGAAGGGATTGATGTCATATGACAGTCGACATTGTTGGCTGACACAGAGATCGCTTCCTTGGCGGAGCCATCCAATGGTGTAGGGTTATGGGTGTGACATTGTTAGTAGGGCCAACTGATTGATGACCTATGCTGAGATGAGGTTCTTCTGGCTACCATTATCAATGATGAAGTGTAGCAGGGTGCCTTTTACCCACATCTATGAATGGAAGAGGCACTCTCCTTCTTTTGGCTCATCTGGTTCACCAGGTTGGAGCTTGGTGGTAGAAACAATGGTACTGGGTTCCACGTCAATGATCCATCTTCCCCTTTCTCATTCTAGGTTAGAGTCAGAATTTGCATCTGATTCAGAGGATTTCACTTTGGCCACCAATGACTGCTTTGAGTGGTAGTCAGTAGTTTTATGCCAAGGGCTCTTATGGAAGTCGCACCACTTCCTGGTATCTTTCTTTGTATTTTCGGTATCATTATTTGCTTGTGGCTTGGACTGGTTTTCCTAATACTGTCCATGTTTTCTTTGTTATTTTTTCTGTGGGTTGGGGCCTCCCTTTCATGGATTTTGTTGTGAGGGGTTCCCAAGCCCAAATTTCCACGTCTTTTATTTGAGCTTATGCTCGATTTTGAAGACATATCTGTACGCTGCGCCCAAGGATGAGATGTCCAAAAATTCCATTTCATTCTAGATGTATCTATGTAGAGAACCACAATACTTGAGCACCATATGTCACTCTAAATATTTGATACCCATCTTGGTGCACAAGGTATGGAAGATATTTTTGAAATCTGGCATTGCTTGGTCTCTTTCTTGCTGTAGTGTGGTCCATGTGGTATACAAGTCGTCATAACTTTTGACAGTGTAGTATTGTTCCTTAATAACATCCCTGAAGGATTCCCAGGTGGCCATGACTGTAAATAATGAGGTTTCCTCTATTTCCTTTTTCTCACAGAAAGTTTCCCACCAATCTTTGACATGGGGAATGGCTTTGAGGAGCACAAAAGTAATATTTTCTCTATTCAAAAAGTTATGGTTGGAAAAATACCCTTCTAGTAGATTCAACCACTTGTCTACAACATCTGCGTCTATCTAACCTTCAAATATAGGAATATCGAAGTTTATTTGTACCTTGAAGGGGGCAGTGCCTCTGATCGAAGAAGATGTGTCGCCTGTTGGTATCCACTGAAGGATTTGCACGAAACTATCCATCATCTCATTCCTTTATTGCATGAGGGCTTCCTCAATCAACAATTTGAAAGGATCTCTTGTCGCATCATATTTATTTTCTCCTTCCATGAGAGGTCTCTTGGGCATGTGAGAGATTTTGTCCTCAAGAGAAACAATCTCGAGACCCAACTCTTTGTACTCCGACCTCATTGGGGACATGCATTAAGACGACAAGGAGAAAACCACTCTGATACCAATGATCCAGATTTTATGAGAAGAACTAGTGGTGATTTTAAGAACCCCCCCTAAATTTATATGTATAATAATTGGGCGAATCCCCATGATACATAGGAAACATTGAAGGCTATTTTATCAATAATATAATATGTATATATAATTTTTTGGTGAATCTTTTAGTAGATTATATAATCTTGTAAAATATTGGCGATTCTTTCACTGAATTATAAAATCTTGTAAAATCTTGGCGAATCTTTCACTTAATTATAAAACCTTGTAAAGTCTTTGTGAATTTTTCGATAAAGTATAAAACCATATATAATAATAGCAAAATGTATTTGTTAAACTATAATATACTCATTTTACATATTTGGAAAAAAAACATAATTTTTCCATCCTCTAGACAGTGCTGCAAGCATCATGGTTTGTGTTTGTCAAGGTTCTCATTGTACACTCTTGCATATCCCTTTATCAATTTTGATTATATTTCACCACAAATTTCATATGTGTTGATCCTCACCATCACTTCTGTCAAGCTCTTATTAGAAGCCTTAAACTACATGCCCATCCTTTAGAGATAGCATTATTCATAATGAAATATGGAGAGTTTTTGCAAGTGATTGAGATTTCTAAAGGAAAGATAAGCCCACTCCATAAATTTACTCATCATTAAATTCTATAAATTCCACAAATGGAGCACCCTCTTGTTGGAATCATTACTCTTAAACTTGAGAAGTACAATGAAGGACAACACTCTTTTGTTGTTGGTAACTACTGAATAAAACCCTTCATGTGTTCCTGGAATGGATGACACTAACTCCTCAAGGATGGAACATGTAAATTCTCTATGCATTATCCTAAATGATCCAAAAGTGGAATTATGTGACTCTCAATGTGCAAGTGTTATTCTTCACAAAAACACCCTTATTGTATGCATGGACCGGTCCTAACATAGAAATAAGGGAGTGGACTCTCATGCTTCCCCAGAATAGGACATAGTCCCTCTAATGTTGACATTTATGACTGTTGAATGTTTTCATGTAAAATGAGCCTCAAAATAAGATAGTAGATGCCAACTCAGTGCACCCTCATAAGCTACCAAAAATAAAAAATGTGGTTCCCTGTAAGGTGCACCACTAACCACCAGTGATTTGTGTTGGATAACAATTATCATATCACCTTGAGTGGGCCCTTTCTATTATATAAATCCTATCCAAAAATAACCTAAAGGGCAGTGTCCCTTCTACTTCCCATTATGACATAAAACAAGCCTGAATATTTCACCCTCTCTATTGTTTAATTATTCCCAAGAAACACCCTTGTGTGTGTGTAGTAAAAAAATTTGGCTTCTCCCTTGTAGGTTTCACCCTGCCATGAGTCAAATGTGAAGTAATAGCTCAAGGAGTGTGCACTACTACCACTAGGAATGGGCCTCAAGAAATGCTTATTTCATCACAAAAACCCTTGCAATAATCTCATAATAAATAACCCTATTGTTGGCATGCTTCTGAAACGTTGCTGCCAATAAACTCCTCATAGGCTGCATGCTTTTATTGGCTATTCAAGGCCAATTCAGTGAAAAAGTAAGGTCAACATTGACGATGTTCATGATTCTGCACTGAATATGAACAAGGATCTCGACTGGATATCTACAGGATCATCACTTAAACCCGTTGATAGCAATCTCTAGTGAAGCACATTTTATGCTAATATCACAATGTATTTCACAAAAGGAAAGAACATTGACACCATCTTCCAGAGACAATAGCAGTGCCTTATCTAGATCTCCCATATATGTCCTTCTATAGATAATCATTAGCTTCTTTGAAATTTCTTTTTAAGGATCTATTACAAGGATAATATTATGTTTATGCTTGTTTTCCTCTGCTACCATATCACGCTCTTTCTAAAGTAATGTTGAGGTAGCATTTCTACATTTTGCAAAGTATCCAACTGAAACTGTTGTAGAATATTTCTTATCAATTCCATTCACAAACACAATATGAATCTTCGACAATTTGTCTAGATTGACGATGTAATCTCTTGCAATGCATGGATCTATGACAATTCCATTTGGGTTGATGGGATAGATGACTTGATGTCTCCTGAATCAGTCAATGCAAACATTCAATCGAGATCCACCCTTGCATGTTTTCTACACAACAACATATATCGTTTGTCCCTTTTGGTTATGCTTAACTAAAAAGACCGAATCGTTTTGAGTATGATGTGAACAACACATGCAACTTCTTTATCACTTTATGGCTTGGCTTGATTACATTGTCTCTTCACAATTTGAAACTATAATACTCTGTTAAGTTAGGTTCTGATTGTACACTCTTGCATATAGATTGTACTTCTCAGATTTGGAAGATAGCATTTGTAGATATAGGATAATTCCATATAAATGTTGAAGGATTGTAGGGATATGTACCTAATTTGGCATACGAAATACCCTACCACCTTTATCAATCAACCATTGCTCAGAAAAACTTGGGTAGATCTACCTAAATTCCTATGATGGAAGATCTGCCTTGCAACAAACAGAGCAATTTTAAATCAGGAATACCTTGAATCATGAAAACACTTGGGCTAGATTATTCCCTCGACCCAAATTAAATTCTGAGTTTTTCATAGTAATCTGTGTTTCTGAGTTTGTGAGAGCAATTTGGAGTGATATATTTGGAGATCTAAATTTTCTATGTTTCTGGTTCATGTTTTTTCTGACTATATATATATATATATATATATATATAGTCCATGTATCTGGATATGTTTTCTTTCAACTTAGTTAATTTTAATATCGTATTGGAAGATCAAGCAAAATATATATGTAATTAATCTTGATATTGTATTGAACTGACATGAAACATGATAGTTTTTGTATCTGCTTGTATTAAGGATATTGTTGATTTTAATTATAAATTTTCATCCTGAAGTGCTATAGTATAATAAATGCTTCAAATGAAATATTAGGCCACCTGAAAATTTGATCACTGTGTATGATACATGAAAGTGCACCTTCTAGAAGGTCCCTATCATATAGATAACATTAGAAGGTTCCTATCATATAAATAATGCAATTGATGTTTGTCAACAACAAGATGTCCCTGCCATATAGATAACGCAACCAATGTTTGTCTCCAACAAGCTGGCAATGCATCATTTTGATTTGAGCCCCACTATCTTTGGCAATGCATCATTTTGATTTGAGACCCACTATCTTTGGCAATGCATCATTTTGATTTGAGCAAGGAAAAGGACAGGTATTCGAAAAGGTGCCTCGTGGGATAATAGTTCATATGCCATTTTATTGTTTGCAATCCTACAAATGCTACCAGATTAGCAATCTTTTATTTTTGCATGTATCTGCTAGAAATTTCCGCAAATTATATCTTCCTCGGAACATGAAGCACATAAAACTGTGGCAATGAGGTTTTATTATCCATTTCATTGCTGACACAGCCAAAAAATAGATTCAACTTTTTTATAACATATGAACTTTGTCAATACGAATTTGTAATGATTCAAAAACACCATTACTGTCCACTAGATACAAATATGAAGAAAGGAGGGAAAATAATGAGATCCTCTAGAATCATCACCTACAACATTGCATAAAACATTTTTTCTTATGTGCAAAGAGAAGTTCAATCAATAAATTTTCGGCAACATCATATCGAATAAGGGGCAATATTATTTATGTTCTCAAATACACAACCACTCTTATCATGATGAAATAAAAGTGCCAGTAAAACCAAAATTCCCATGGAAGTATTCACTGATTAGATCTTAACAAAAATCTCACACATTTCCATTGAACCAGTAAAATTGAAAAAACTTTGCACCTTAATCATTTGTTCAAAGCCCTCCCATTTTGATGTTTTTCTCATATCCATCCCATCCCACAATATGGTATTGGCGGGTTGCCATAACTTGGTCCTTTGCTTTGATAATACCACGACCAAAAATTATTACATCACTACCCCTTTCACCAATAACCTGCCCCAAAGCATAAAGATGAAAACTGATTAGCTTACTAAATCCAATTCTTGACTTTATAAATCAAACTCCCTGTCAACTTAAATGACAGATTAATTTCTTCGATATATTCTTCAGTTCCATTTGGAAAACATCTACATGAAAACAAACAACAATGATGAAATCATGATAATATGGTAACAACAGATAAAAACACATCGATTTAGAATGTAATACCATATGTTGATTAATGTGAAAACAAATAGAATGCCAACGACATCATTCTTATTGGCATTCTAATCATGGACCAGCTTTAAAAGCTGACCACCCCAAGCAAGAACAGAACAGTTAAAAATAACCATCTCATTTTTCATAATGCCCAAGAAACACATAGATGTTGTTAAGAAAACACTAAGCTTTCCATATATGACCATTGTACTATGTTCTAAGACACGAAATAAGATTAAAATAATAGAAACATAAAATTAAACATTAAGGAGAAGTGATAGAATCTATTCTTTACTCTTTTCTTCAAGTGACAAGGGAACCACCTTGAGGAGAAAAATCTCTCTGCAGTCAACTAGGGTTAGAATAACCACCCAAAAACTCATCATTTAGAAAAACACACGGGCTCTCCATCTGGTCCTCCTCATGAGCACCTTTAATCCTCCCAATCTTTGCGGTGGATGCCTGCAAGAAGTATTCCCCTGTAGCAGTGAATAGCAAAGTGTAGCTACCCATACCACAAAACTGGATTTTATACCCAATGTGAGGGCAAATTCGCTACCAAAAATTTTTGTTTTTCTGGAAATGGGGCGAATAGAAGCTTGGAGCTCCAAAATGCAGTAGCAATTTTTTTTTTTCTTCTATCCCTCATAAAAATCCGAACTAACCCTCTATACTGTTTTTTTTTAAAATAAATTAAGGACGAAAAATAAAATTTTAAAAACATCACTCCAATAT
Source organism: Picea engelmannii (assembly GCA_009831015.1). Lineage (NCBI taxonomy): Eukaryota > Viridiplantae > Streptophyta > Pinopsida > Pinales > Pinaceae > Picea > Picea engelmannii. Next base: position 174,467 of record ML787485.1, on the reverse strand, counting down.
AAAAAAATTGCCCAATAAAAATTTGGAACCCCTTTAATTTCTCCCCTGAGTGAAATTTTGCCCCTAAAATCACCCATGAGAAGAAAAAAATGAATACATATTATTAACATGTTATTAAGACAAAATAACAGAGACACAATAAAAATGGTTTTCTATTTAATAAGGAAATAAGCTGAAACTGTAAAATGCAGCAGAGACAAGCTTGCTCTAATGGTGGCGGCTTATCTCTGAGAAGAGATGTGATGGCTGCACTCATTTGAAAGAAGATGATTACAATGAGGATCTGAAGGAATTTTTGCAATAAATAGGAATGCCAAAAACCTTGGAGATCCAAAAACTAAACCCTAGGAGATGAAGCGCCAAAAGTCATGTGGGCCCCGTTTGGGTAAGTTAGTACATCAACTTCCCGGGGTCGTAACTTTTGCATACGATCTATGTTTTTGGTGTATGATAGACTGTTGGAAAGGTATCATCAAGGAGATTCATTTTGGGGGAAATAACGAAGGAAGTTCCATATTTCTCCTCATTTTACCAAAAACCATCGTTTAGGGCCTCAAAACGGCTCAGAAAGTGAAAAACTGCTAAAAATAGTAAATTACCAAAATTGCCAGAATACTATTTTGAGCCAGTTGGAAAAATGTGGGTGGCCACTGATATCCATATGGATCAGTCTGTTTCCTCAATTGAGTGAGAAAAACAAGGGCACTTGCATGTCTAGTTGGGCCTACTACACAAGACAGAGGTTAGTGCATGAGTTAGAAAATCCAAGCACATGAAATAAACAACCAAATAATCTAAAACAACTAAGGAAATAAAACTAGAATGCATAAGAAAATTTGAACCCCAAAAAATCAACCAATGACCAAGATTATGCCACCAATGGATAACTATATTAGTTGGCAAATCACCGTAGAGAAAGGAGGACTTATGAGTCCCCTCTTCCTCCTTGGGAGGGCACTTGATTTCCCTAATGGAAAGCTCTTCTTACAATGGTAGAAAATAAAGAAAATGATGAATAAATCAATGCCTATTCCCTCAAGAGGTGAGTGGAATGGCCTATTGGAATTTTTCTAGAATTATCCAAGAAGAAAAGAGGATTCTCAAGGGAGGATTGAGGCAACATAACAATACTATGAAATTCTTAAATTATTAGTGCACCCATGGCCTCCATTTATAGCATGTCTTCAAGGAAATATTCAACTGGTTCTTAGTGTGAACAAGGGGCCCTTTAGGGCACCCTTTGTTCCTTGACTAGCCCCCCATTTAGATTTAACTTAGATCTGAGGGACAAATCAAGTTGAGAGCTGGTCCATAAGTGGTTGAGGGGCCAACAAGAACCATAAATGTGGCGTTCATAGGAGTCCACGGATTTTCTCGTACACAGTCATGCATATGGCACATTGTGTGCTCTACGAGATTCTTTGGCCCACACATTATGTGTGCACTTCCTTTAGTGAGTTGGTACATGTCAATTTTTTCCCAGTTGTATAGTTTTTTCCTCTTGGAAATGCATTTTTGGTGCTGCAGGTGAACTAATGGTTGTTTGGCACTGTTGTATTTATGTAACCATTTGCATGCAATGTTGTGGATGAAATTTCAGTGATAACAGATGCCCCCTGATGTGTGAGGTTAGGAGCATACGTATAGCTGAAAGACATCAATGTTTATTCTATTGAGAGTACCATTGTAAGGAAGAGAGATGATAGGAACTGCAAGAGCGATCCATCAGAGGGAGAGGGGAAACTATGGGACCCAAATCTTTCTGTAGGGAGAGAAAATAAAATCTGTATACAAACAAGGTGGGAATGCCCCATGATCGTATCACGTAACTTAAAATGAAAGGAAGCAACTGAGGTTGTATGATGATGTAGATAACTGCAGCTCCCTCCAGGATGGTTTGATAATGACATATGACAATTCTGATGGTGAACATACTCTGAAAAAATGAAAGGACACCTATAAGAAGTGTCGATGACTCATAGGCGTTGATGGCCTAAAAAATTCATAGGTCTTCAGCTGGTATATAAAACAACTGCAATAGTCACATAGTAAGACCCACCATAACATGAGATTTTGTTGAATTCGAATGTTATGGGGGTCAACAAAATTAGAGAGTAATGATGGTTCTCTCTGTCATCCGAGACTCCTCATTGTAAAGGTAGTGAGAATCAAGATACTATCACCCTTCTGGAAACTATGTTGATGTCAACAAAAAGGGAGACGCGACTCCAAGAAGCAAAGGGCTTCATGAAATCTATGAGATAAGATCAGGAACTGATAGGGAACATGAATGAAGTCAAGATGTGGTGAGACTCAAGACTACCCTTATTTTTGGGTATGTTTGAAGGATGATTGACAACAACCGTGAAAATGTATCTAGCATTAGGGGGACAACTAGACATGGGGTTAAATTGTGCCAGAGGCATGACAAAGTGGGAAAACTCAAAGATCAGGGGCACATGAACTGTGGGATACTCGGGGTTTATGAATGATGTTAGAATGAGTAAAGGAGGGTGGATTCCCCAACCAAGGGTGACATGTGTTGCGTTTCCAGAAAAAGAATTTCGTCAAGGGTGACAAACAAAAATGAAGTAAATAATGGAAACAAAGGATTTTTACAATTACCAAATAGATAAAGAATAATTTTGGATGATTGTACAGATACAAAAATGGGTGCCCCAGTGCAATATGGCTTGGCCTGTGAGGGCGCAAGTTGTGTGGAGAACTGGTGGAGGGTGGGGGGCCCATGGGTGGGTTTCTGTATGAGGTAAATGAATGGAGGGTAATCTGTATATGGGCAAACTGAGTGTGGAGGAAATGGAGGGTTAATGATACTATGAAGGTGCAGTCAAAATAGAACCAAGATGAGATAACCTGGGAGTCCATTTGGAAAGCTATCAAAATGATGAGAAGAAGTATGTGGCTTATTCTCGAAAATACGTAAGATTATAAAGAATCCCATCCCTAGGGGGTGAAAGAAGCATGAGTGTCAAAGTATCGAGGGGAACTATGAATGGGACAACTCATGTGTGGGAGAGTGCTACCGGGTGACAATACCAAAATGCAACAGAGGTGACAGTACTAAAGAGCCGGATGTAAGGACCCTAAAGGTAAATGTCAGAGGGTATGATTGGGGGATGCAATTGATATTCATAGAGAATGATTACATGCCAGTGTCAAACATATACCTGAAGGGGTTGAAGTGTTTGTGATGAAAAGGTACTTTCACATGAAAGTTAAATACCCAACGTGAACAATATCTGAAAATAAAGAATGTATAATAGTTATTTGATAGTTTTGAACATGAGCATGCGTACCTGGACGTGATGTGAGAAAAAGGATCCCCGGGGGCCAAGTACAGATGGTGACCTGGGGAATGTGACTGTGTATAGGACGAGACCCTTATCAGGTGGCTGAAGATGGATTGGGAAACAAAGACTTAGAGCTCTTGTAACTGAGCGTGGAAGTTTGGCAAACGGGACCTGTGGGGTCGACAATGCCACCTCATTTGTACCCACTGCTATAGTGAATTTACAAGAGAATTTAGAGGAGTTTCAAAGATTACAGGAGTTCAATCCAACCGATCCAAGATTTGTGAGAGTCAGGTTAGTGGTCCCATCCTCTTGCACAGTAGATAGTTTCTATTTTTTGGGTAGGGGTCATACAGATGGTCGTACTAGGGTATTTTTTAGGGGTGGGTCCACTAATGCATGGGAGAAGGAAGGATATATGTGCTGATATGCATGGGTATAATTCCATTTCCTGTGCATGATGTACGACTGTGATGGACACATCCGTGCATAGAGGTTCATAGGTGGGAAAAACAGGCACACATGGGATGCACGCCTGTTGAAATTACAACTTCGCACGGTACATAGTTGTTGCTTAGACAACTATGCATCAGTGCATAGCTATGTATATACTAGGTGTGCATGGGTGCACACCTATGGTGTGACATCTATGCATTGATGTGCAACTATGCAAAGAAAAGGCACGCATATGTGCATGTCGATGGGGGTAAATTCTGCGCACTGGAGGTGAAGCTAAGGGTTTTTGAAAGTTTGAATTTTCTGATATTTTTTATGAATGATGAGTGTTGACCAAGTGTTTCTATTTGGATGTAGGTGATCAACATGCAATAGGAGATCTATCATGCCAGTCCACTAGAGGGAGAGAGACTAGGATCACCTCCAGGAGGTGGTGAGAGAGGAGCCTGGTGTTCAGAGACACTTGGTAGCCTGTGGGTTGCTCAAGTTCTTCAACTTCCCACTGATACAATCACATGAGTACCTACTTCAGTATCTGATATCGATGTGGAGTGATGATGTGCAATTCTTCATTGTGTGGGAGAAACAACTAACATTCTCAGCTGTTGAGTATGTGTATTTTTTGATGGGGCTCCCCTTTCGAGGAATGGCCCTGCCTGCTGACCCCTAGTTGTTGGGGGATGTGTGGTTGATAGACGTGGCACGAAGTTACTATATGGGGCTGAACCCGATGTCAGGTTCGATTGTTCACATTGAGGCGATGGATGTGATCTTTAATTAGTGCATCATGGCCATGATCGTGAGGATCTATGGATCCTTAGCTACTCAACGGTTCACTGGTGGTTAGATGAGGATTATAGAGAGGGTCCTAGATGGGGACGTTTTTTCATGGGGTTTGATGCTGCATTCCAGGATGATGGGGAAGATTCACCAGTGTCAGACCACTGAATCCGGTGATTTTTCATTTGGATCTATCCTGGTGGCATGGTTTATGGAGAGGGTGCCTATGTTGCACCCAAGGGTTTTGTTGCTGTATGCAGGGCCATAGGAGCCACAACTGATGCAGTGGGATCATATTTTGGACTGACACAGTGGGGGAGAGGGTGGCCACTACTTTATGGCCTCGTTGGCGCATGTGTGGCACAACATGAAACAAATCATACTCAGATTCCCATATTGTGGGATGGACTTCCATCACAACCTGGACATGGAGTTGCCTCCTGGAGAGGTCTAGGACCAAAGAGGTATGTGGGTGTATTTATGTTTTGTGATTTTGATAATGTAGCATATTTTTATATGTATATGGATGATGACTCTATCTTTGTTTGTGTTTTTGCAGATGTGGGGCCTCAAGGCCTCGAGGTGGAGATGGTGGGAGAGTCAGCTCACTAGTGGTCAGTGAGACTATTACAGGTAGAGCTGCGAGTAGGAGAGCGATGCCACAGGGATGATTTTGGTGCAAGGATAGAATATGAGCCGAGGGACGACCATAGACGCAATTTCGACGATCTAGGTGTGGGGCCATCACATGCGCCGAGGGTAGAGGCCGGAGGGGGGATGGAGGATATTCATCACTATTTTGAGGAGGTGTTGTAGGGTGTGTCAAAGGGAATGTGGTCCCACATTCAGGACGAGAGAGTCCTAGAGAAGTGTGTGGGTGTTCTGGAAGAGTGGCGAACCTTGATCCATCAAGTAGTTGTAGCAGGGACATCGATGATTGGTTGACTTCCCCTTGACCTGGAGGACCCCCATCTAGTGGGGCACCTCCTACTGACAAAGGACTTGGTGGGGGATATCCAGGGGCACCATGACTATCAAGGCATTTTTTTGTATTTATATAGGCCTGCAAGCCCATTTTGTACAGGGTAGACCCTAACCTTACTTAGGCTAGTGGGGTTTCGAATTGCCTCTTCTTTTTCATGAATAGCTAGTGGATTCATAGTCATTGAAGTGAGAAATTATCTTATCACCATTTTATCTATGATAGGATTTACATACTTTTAAGGAAACGGGATGGATTCCACCCACCGAGATCTTTCCAATGACTATGATTTTGACCAATTTCAATTTTGGACTCTAAAGTTACAACCCCCTAAAGATTTAAGGTCATCATGGTAAAAATCCACTCTCATGCCTCATGGAATCCACATGTATTCATTCTATTCATTCTATCCAAAATGGCATCGACGTAGCACATGCCTATTACACCATCTAGAAGTTTCAACTTCATAAAACCTTTAGTCGTTGTCAAGACTTTTCTCCTATGGAGCGATAAATATTTAACATTAAATGTTATGATGATGACCCACTCATCGGAACATTCCTAGATATAAATTCTCTCAAGTTTAACCTCCTATGACTCTAATGTTGTCAACATTCCCAACTTGCACACCAAATATCCTCCAAGTATTCATTCTCCCTCATAGTGAATGGATGGGACCCACAAGGATCCATGGTTGATGATTCATCTTTCCTGCCTATTGATTGATGGTTTTCATTCAACCTTATTAACTCATTGTCATTGACACTCAATCCCATCCACACCTATGGATCCAATCCTATCATCTACCGATGAACGGTGGGGATTCGACAACATCTATATCCGATGATCTAAATCATGGTCATAGAATTTTAGGTGTTTGACTCTACCCGAGACCACTCAAATATATCAACCACTCCCCTAGTGACAAATTTCACCACTGAGAACATGTTGGATACCGAGTTGGAATGTCCTGTCATCACAATGTCATCATTTCCCTTTATCTCTTAACAAGGATGTATAACAATCTATGGTGGGAAGTAAATCTCGTCTGCACACAGATCTATGACTCATGTCAATATTCAATCCTTCATATTCATCGAAATGTTTCTAGACCGACTCTCACTCCATTGATTCTTAATCCCTGATGATGATTCATATCACATCAATGGACCATATCTCTTTGAGACCCCTCCCGAAAGATCGATGGCTCTCGCCTCGTTTTGTAGGATTTCATTGTCATCGTTGAGATTTATACAAGTCCTGACACTCATTTGTTCATGATGATAATTCCTCCTCGATGAATGGCTGAGATTAACTCACCCTACCGAATCAACACTGGATTTCTCCATTGGCTAAAGAACCAATTTGGGACTTAGTCAAATTTCATGGTTCTGCAAGGGTTTCATCGGGTCTTTAGTAGTTGGAAAACTACCCTGAGACCATCAAATGCCTTTGAAATTCATTAGATATAAATTTATTTCATATCTTGCAACATTTCTACGTAAGGACCACAACTACCTCAAGATTTAAGGCCTTCCATTTTTCACAGAAATCTCTTTGGCCATTAGAAAACTTGCATCACTAATGAATGATGTTTTTGTCCATGTCCTGCAAACTTTCCTCTAAGGATGCAAGGTCCTAGAGAACACAAATTACACTTGTTCCTTTTCATGACTTATCAAACCAACTAAAACCATAAAAAACATATTTCAATCTCTCAAAATTTAATTCATTTATTACGAGCAATTACATCTCCCATTGAAATAAAACAATATTTGTTTATAACATTTAAACACAATTGAAAAATAAATTTATACACTTATCTGATCAAGGGAAATTGACTGAGAGAGGATGCCTTTCCTCCCAACCTTACACCATACTATAGAGTGCCTTCCTACAGTATTCCACCCCATGCCAAGCCATGTTACCATAAGGGAAATGATTCAAATGGTATCCAATCTTAGGATGATCCAGGAAGGTTACTCTCATTCTTCTTATAACAACAACAGAAGTTTCCCCCTTCCCACTGAACTCATGGACTCTATAGATTTATTAGGTAGTTTATCAACTGGATTTCCTCTGCACAAGAGAGTCCCTTCTTTGATAAATAGTCCCTCAGTAACCTCCCCTTAGCAATGTTGGTTTCTTTCCAACAAGCACCAAGTTGTAGTCCTTTTTCTCTAGTATGGATCCGAGTCTTCTCTGCTTCAATATGATCAATATCAAATTAGATGAGATTCCTATTTTATTCAAGGAAACCTTCCACTTTCTTCTCTTCCTCAATATGCACTCCAAACACCTCTATTTTTGGCACCTTTTTCTCTATGTTTTGTATGCTTGTTGGTTCTGTCTTGGATCAACTCTTCTCTATTTTTATGTGTGTGTGCACCTTCTCCTCATTTTTCCTTCTATCGGTCCCCTTGGTCTAGTGTTGTTTTTCCACCTTTGGTCTCTTCCTCCACCGATCTTCTTGGGATTCTTGTGGTCCTCCTACAGATGCAACCCATAGTCCACAATCCATATCCTAAAGGGGCAAGTCCATGGTGTCATTTTGTTAGGTCATTCAACTTCCCCTTGCTTCTTCAAAATACTAATCTATCAACAGCCATTAACAACTTCAACCACTTCCATGACCTTCCATAACTATTCACATGGCTCCATTCAAATTGGGTACACTAGAAGGTGTGCGTTTATTCTTAGAAATAATTTATCTTGTTAAACAAGCTTCATGTTTTCTTCATAAAAACAACTCAGCTCCACCTTCCCAACTACTTATTCAATACCTACTTCATCAATTCCCACTTGTGTATCATGGCTAGTAATTTTCAAGGTTGTTCCATCTCAGTCAACAGTTTTGGTGTTTTCATTAAATCAAAACATAATTACATGCTTCATAAACATAAATTCATGAAGTCTTCGCATAATTAAAGTCTTGGTAGAAAAAAAGGTGTTAAATTCCCCTCCCCCTTTAAAAAAGAATTGTCCTTGGTGTTTAAAACATCATGTATATAAAATTATACAGAAAACAAAAATGGGAATGCTAATATCATAGCATCTTCCAACTCCCATGTAGCCTTATCTGCTCCAAAGTGCTTGGATTGCACCTTGACCTAGAAAATGGCTTGGTTCTCGAGAATTGTTTCTCTCCTATCCAGGATACATTTAAGCTTGGGCTAGAATTCTCCTTCTAGTTTCACCTGTATCACAGTCCAATCAATTGCATGATTAGAGTCATGCACATATTTCTTTAACAAAGACACATGGAACACATTATGAGCTATAAAAGTATGTGGTAACACAAGTCTGTATGTGATTGTTCCTACTCTTTCTAAGAAATCAAATGGTCCACAATAGAGAGGTGCCAATTTATCACACATTCCCATTCTCAAGGACCTTCTCTTGGGTTTCACTCAAAGATACACATGATCCCCCACTTTGAACTCTCTGTGAGTTGTCTTTTTTTTTTCATAGCTCTTTTGTCTATATTGAGCTACTTTCAGATTTTGCCTTATCTTAACCATTTCCTGCTCCATCTCTTTCATAAATTCTAGTATGATCATGATTATATCCATTGGATTGTCCCAACGCATTGGAAATATACACTTTATGGCATACAAAACGTTAAATGGACTCATCTTCAATGATTCATGATAACCATTTTTGTAGGAAACCTATACCAAGGGTAGATACTCTTCACCATCCTCAAACATATGGTCAGACTGAGAGGGCGAATAGAGTGTCAGATAATATGTTGAGGAAACCTATACCAAGGGTAGATACTCTTCCCACTTCTTGGGTTGATGCATAACATGCATCCTTAACATGTTATCTGACACTCTATTCGCCCTCTCAGTCTGACCATATGTTTGAGGATGGTAGACCGTACTAAATGTCAATTTTGTTCCCAATCCTGCAAACAAGATTTTCCAAAAACTTGAAGTGAACTTGGCATCTATATCAAAAATTATGGTCTTGGGCAACCCATGCAGTCTAAAAACTTCCTTTATAAAAATGTTAGCAACATCCATGGATTTGAAGGTAGAATTAATAGGAATAAAATTATCTTCCTTGCTTATATTATCCACTACAACCGCATCATGTTGTTTACTTTTTCTTGGAAAACCAATAATGAAATCCATGGAAATAGTTTCCCATTTCCATTCAAGAATAGGCAGAGGTTGCAATAGACCTGCAATATGTATGTACTTGAATTTTATCTACTAACACTCCATACATTTAGCAATATACTCGAAAACATCCTACTTCATTCCATCCCAATAATACAGATGCCTTACTGTTGTCACCATTTTCTGGTAACCAGGGTTACCTACATATGGTCTTCTATGGAACTCATCCATAACTAGACATCTAAAATATGTCGAATTAGGCATGTAAAATCTGTCATTATACCACAATAGACCATAAACTATGTTGGACCTTGACCAATTTTTGAGGATCCTTGGTCATGTTTGACCTATTTTTGGGACTTCGATAGGCTGTTGAAGGCGGAGCGCAAGACAAAGCGGAGATCACAGGATATCAGCCCCTTTTTAGGGACTTTTTGGGTTTTGGGCTTATGTAATGGGTATGGGTGTTGGACACACCTACCACACTTAGAGGGGGGGTGAATGAGTGTGGGACTCTTTTTCCCAAAACTTACCTCTTGCAAAAAAAATCATCAATTAGCATTAAACATTTATTCATTACCCATTTTTGTCATTTATAACCAGTTATATGTGAGCACATATCAGCAATATATCATCAACAAGTCATAACCACAATGAACACAAAGAACACAAGATGTATGTACAGTTTTCTTTTTATTACGGACTACAATCCTTGGGGTTTATCAGCAACAACTGAATAGAGTACAACTCTACAAGAGCACCATCTCTATATGCAAGACTCATCTTGCATTCTCATCACCAACTGAGATGAGGCAACAATCCTCAACA
>ML787485.1:118646-151414 GCA_009831015.1 Picea engelmannii | reverse complement strand
TACTGTAATTGACAACGATTTTTGTAATTTCTTTAACTATGATTCATGATGGTCATGATCATAAAGGTGTTTGTTGGGCCTCTTTCATCACCTTGGTGAGCAAATAAGAGGTGTTTGCAAGCTCAGTTGGATCTGCTGAGCAGGACAACTGTAGAGAAAAGAGTTAGAGAAAGAAAAACAAAACTATAACTAAGAATTAGACTAATAGATGCAATAAAAACAAAAATCATAAGCATAGGGACATAGAGATAACAAGAACAAAAAGACCCATGTCACCAATGTTTGAGGTTGATCTATTGATGAAAACAAAGCACCAAGAAGAAAGGGGACTATGAGTCCCTTCTTCCTCCAAGGGAAGGCTCTTGGACCCTCACTAGTAGCTCTTCTTACAACAAAGAAAATAAAAATGGTGATGAAAGAACTCCTTACACATCCACTCAATGGTGAGATGGATGGTATAATGTAATGGTGCCCAAAATGCTCTTGTCAAGGATGGAGTCCTTAAAACAATATAGGCAGCATAACATTACATTGAATTCCTTGAGAAAATGAGGTGCATTCATGGGTTTTTATAGCATTGCATTGGGTTATTGTGTAACTGCTTTGTAGTGTGAAAAGAGGCCATTTAGGGCATTATTAGGTCTTTGATTAGCCCACTAGTCAGATCCAACCCAGATTTGAGGGTCAAATCAACTTGGGAGCTGAACCATAAGTGGTTGGGAGGCCGACCACTTTCATAAATGCGCCATTTAGCAGGTGCACAACTTTTTGCGCTAACAATCGCGCATCGTGTGCATATGTGTGCTTTCTACATTCCTGTTCCGCGCATGTGCGCGCGCGCCCAATGTCTGCAAAGCGCTCTTCAATTTTTCACTACTTTGTATAGTTTTTTGACCTTTTTGAATGCTGTGGTATTAATTTAGGTTCATGAATGACTTCATTACTGGTTGACGATGCTGAGTTCTTATAACCATGTGCGGATGAAATTTCAGTGATAACAGATGCCCCCTGATGGATGAGGTTAGGAGCATATGTATAGCCGAAATCCATCAATGTTTCTTCTACTGAGAATGTTGTTGTAAGATAGAGCACTAGTGGGATCATTCAGAGCTATCCATTGGAGGAAAAAGGAATCGGTAGGACCCGACCTTCTACGAGGTATGTAAAATAGAAAACTGTGTACAAACGAGGTGGGCATGCCCCATGCTTGTGTCATGTAACTCTAAAAAAATATGATATAAGTGTTGGTGTAGACAATTGCAGTTCCCTCGGGGGAGGTCGTGATAGAGGCAGAAGACAATTCTGCAAATGAACATGCTCTGAATAGTAGGCATTGATCGCAGTAATAAGTAACAACGATTATGTGGGCATTGATAGCCTAGCCAAGTTCAGAGGTCTTCGGCAAATGATAGAAATAACTGCAATAGTCGCCAATTAAGACCCACCGTAACAAAATAAAGTGTTGGCGTCGAATTTTATGGGGGTCAACGATAGTAGGGAGTAATGGTGTTTCACCCTGTGTCATCCAAGATCTCTCATTGAGTGGAAAATGAGAATCAAGATATTGTCGCCCTTCCGAAAAATGGTGCTGATGTCGACAAAAGGGGAATGCAACTCCCAGAAGAAAAGGGCTTCATGAAATCTATTGATGTGAGGAAGTGGCAGAGGTACATGGACGAAGTCAAGAAGTGGGAAGACTCAAGACTGCCCTTGGTTGGAGGATGTATGGGAGAAAAAGTGGCTGCAACCGTGTAACGGGGTCGAGTGTCAGGGGGACGACAAGACCAGTGATAAGTTGTGCCAGAGGCGGGACAAGGTGAACAAATTCAGAGAGTAGAGGTAAGTGATCTGTGAGGTACTCTGAAGATATGGACGATGCCGGAAAGGGTAGATGATAAGTAATGCTCCAACCAAGGGTAACATGGGTTGCGTTTGGCCAAAAGGAGGGAGGCAGGTCGCCAAAGGTGATGACAAAAAAGATAATGTAAGGATTGGAAATAAAGGCGTTTGTACAATAAATAACGAATAATTGGGGATAAATGTACAAATACAGAAACAGGTGCCTCGTTGTGATATGGGTGGCCCATGTAGGGCATAATGTTCTTGGAAAACTGATGAAGGGTGGGGGCCCCATTGGTGAGTTTCTGTATGAGGTAGGTGAAATGAAGGTAGGTTCGCAGATGGGAAAACTGATTGTGGATGAAATGGAGGGTTCATGATACTATGGAGGTGCAGGTAAAAAATAGAACCGTAAAGAGATAATCTAGGAGTCCGTGTGGGAAAGCTAGCAAAATGAGTAGAAGGAGTATGTGGCTGATTCACGACATGATGAAAGACTACCGGGACTCCCATCCCTACAGGGTAAGGAAAAATAGCATGAGTGTCAAAAAGTGGCAAAAGGTGCTATGCATGGGACAACTCATGTAGGTAAGAATGCGACCGGGTAACAGTAACAAAGATGAAAATGGAGGTGCAGGTACTGCAAAGTCGGGAATGGGGATCCTAGAGGCCAATATCAGAGGGTGTGACTGGAAATGTAAATGTGATACAGTGGGAAAGACTACATGCCAGTGCCGAGTATATACCTGAAGGGGTTGTGTCGATGGATGATGATCAAGTACCTGCACATATGAAAACCAAATACCCAAAGTGAATAATATCTGAAGAGAATCAAAGATATGAGCATGTATTTGATAAGTGTGACTATGCGCATGCGTACCTGACCATGGTATGAGAAAAAAAAAGGCACCCCAGGGGCTTATGAGGAAAAGAGACTTAGGGACTTCTATGATGTAGGTGACGGGATGCTGATCCTGTGGCTAAAGACGGATCGAAAAATGGACACCGTGGGCTCCCGGAATGGTGAGTGGAAGTTTGGCAAAAAGGCCTATATATAGCTGTAGGGCCCACATTGCGACCTCATTTGTACCTGCTGCAATAGTGACTGGACGAGCAGTTTTCAGAGGAGATTGGGAGATTCATGGAGGATGAGGCAGCTGATTGAGGATTTTTGAGTATCAAGTTAGTGGTCTGATCATCCTGCATAGAAATAGGTTTTCAATTTTTTAGGCAGGGGCTGTACGGAGGGTCGTACAGAGGTATTTAGCGGGTATGGGCCCCACATGCGTGGGTGATCCGGTGATAGGCATGCATACGTGTGCGCCTTCCCACCAGATATATGTGCATGGGGGTGCGGTAGAGGGGATTTAAGGCACGCTCGAAGGGCACGCCTGTGAGTGGAACAAGCGCGCACTAGGGCGTGTCTGTGGGTTGAATAGGCGTGCCCCTCTGCACACCTGTATGGTGAACAAGCACGCATAGGGGTGCGCCTGTGAAACAAAAAGGTGTGCAAGGATGCTTACCTATGTAGTGAATAGGCGCGCATGCATGCGCACCTATGTAGTGAACAAGCACGCATGTGTGCGCGCCTGTGGGTAACAAAACCGTGCCTAAGAGGCAAGGTTGGGGTGTATAAAAATGAGTCATTTTGATGCTGTGAATGGTTGCTTGAGCTGATATAGGGCTCTGTGTTGTTTGCAGGTGGACGGTGGTGACGATGCCAGTGTAGTGGCGAGAGAGAGACTGGGCTCAGTTGCAAGACGCTCTGGCCATTGAGGAGCCCGGTGTGTGTGCGACTTTGGCAACCTGTGGGTTGCTAAAGTTCTTTCAGTCCCCATTGATACGGGCACAGGAGTATCTATTATAGTTCCTGATCCAGATGTGGAGTCTGGAGCTGCACTACTTCCTCGTGTGAGGAGAGCAGATCCCCTTCACTACAGTGGAGGATGTATATTTCTTGACTGGGCTCCCCTTTCGGGGAACGCCCCTACCGATGGAGCCGATGCTTCCTAGGAGTGCTTTGCTCACCGATATTGGCCAGAGATATTGTTCAGGTTAGAAATTTATGTCTAGGATGGTGGTGAGTATATCGGCGATAGATTCCCTGGCGCATCATTGTATAGTAGCGATGATTGTGCGGGTATATGGGTCACTGGCGACCCAGCGGATTAGTGGTGGCCAGCTTTTGGTGCTGGAGAGAATGTTGGCCAGCGAGCATTTCGCTCGGGGGCTAATGCTGCATGCGAGGATGGTGGCGCAGTTGGACCACTGTCGATCTACTGATGCAGGGGAGTTTTTTTTCGGGTCCATCCTAGTGTCCTGGTTTCTAGAGAGGGTGTCGATGTTGCGCCCGAGGATTCTATTGAGTGTGCCTGGGGCGTGAGGGCCGTGGTTGAGGTGGTGGTCGACTGTATTGCTCCACCATGGTCGTGGCGAAGGGGGGCACTTCTTTTCAGCAAAGGCTGCGCAGGTATGGCAGCAGATGCCACAGGTGATTTTGCGGTACCCCTATGCTGGGGTGGACTTCCGGGATGATGTGGATATGGTGCTACCTCCTGGGGAGGTTTTTTATCATCGAGGTATGTTGATTGATGATGTAGATATGTGTGTTTGCGTATTTTTTGAGATAGATGTTCATACGTTTATGATATAGATGCTGATACTATCTGTTGTTTGTTTGTATGTGCAGATGTGGCACCTCGCGGGCGTGAGGTAGAGTTGCAGAGAACATTGGCTCGTCAGGAGCTGGAGAGACTGCCGTGGGGAGAGAGACGTCGGTGGGAGTATGTTGCGGGGTGACCAGCTGATCCAGAGAGGACAGTGATGAGGCTTCGGTTTGATGACCCTGGTGCAAGGCGACCAGCTGAGCCAGAGAGGGCATCGATGAGGCATCGGTTTGATGACCTTGGTGCGGGGCCATCACACACTCCTCCGGTGATGGCTGGATTGGATTTTGATGATATACGCCGTCGTCTGGAGACGGTTTGGATGTGCCCGAGGGCATGTGGTCACGCATCTAGGAAGAGAGTTTCCTGGAGCAGTGTGTGGGGCTACCACCACCATGGCGGTCCATAGTGCGACGAGCAGCAGTGGTGGCTGCTATGTCGAGTGGACACCTACCACCGGGGCATGAGGGTCATGTAGGGGGTGGACCACCACCACCTAGGGTAGGTGGTGGTGAGCCTCCACTGCCTGAGGGAGGAGAAGGTGGTGGTGCGATAGAGGCACCATGAGTGGTGCATGATGTATATCTTTTTTTGTTGTATATAGGTTGGTGAGCCCATTTTTTGTACCAAGGTGTTGCGTTGGCTTGCGGATAGATGTATTTTTGTATGTAAACATTCGAATGGCCTGATGGGCCCTTATATATACATGAGTATACATATTTGAGATCCTGATGTTGTCTACATGTTTTTTGTTGATGAGTTGATTACGTCCATTCTATATATATGCTGTGACAGGTTTTGTGATGTGTTTATGTATGTGTAGAGGTAGCTCGATGTGATATATGCCAATCTAACACCATGTTAGCTATGTGATCTGTTATTTGATTCAATTGTCTTGGAATATGTGTAAATGTAATGGAATCAAAATGTCGAGATAACATCCTAACCTGTAGGTATTTGCGAAAGAGGCACGGATCGCGTACACAGTACACATTGTTGAGCTGGAGAACGACTAGTTGAGAGTTGAGGAAGATGCTAAGGTGACGAATATGATGATGCTGGGCATCGGCCAGGAGGCCAATGAAAACAGTGTATTTGTCTTGGTTATTGGTTGCTGACCCCAAACATATGTCGCTTGAATGGAGCATTTCATGTGAGGGGGTGTAGAGAGCCCAAGCAGCCGAAGCGAGATTTTGTGTCCAACAGCTGGCACCGTCGGTGTAACCGATGTGGTAGGATGGTGGAGGAAGCATCTATCAATAGCACAAAGGATAGTTTAGTCGAGAGGGGAGGAGAAAAAAGATTAAAAACTCTAAAAAAAGAAATAACCTAAAGTAGAATGATTACTTTTAAGCATAAAATTTCTTGAGA
This sequence comes from Picea engelmannii, assembly GCA_009831015.1. NCBI lineage: Eukaryota > Viridiplantae > Streptophyta > Pinopsida > Pinales > Pinaceae > Picea > Picea engelmannii. The sequence goes on along the minus strand of ML787485.1, from coordinate 145,538 downwards.
TACAACCCATTGATGGGTTCCTTGAGAGAGAGGCCTTCTGGGGAGGCCAGGATGTATGCACCTTTGGTGAGGCAATGTTGGATAACGTAAGGGCCATGCCAAAGTGATTCGAATTTTCCATGGCCAAATGTATCATGAGCGATATCATAAGCCAGGACGAGGTCACCTTCGCGAAATGATCGAAGGTTGACATGGCGATCAAAGGTAGCCTTGGATCATTTTTTAGCTGCCTCGTTGTTCTATAATGAAGATCGACGATCTTCATCCAGAGACTCCAAGTTCAGCAAGCACTGCTCCATTGGAGCAGTGTCAGGTAATAGCTCAATTGCGGTGCGTAAGGTGGGAATTTCGCACTCGATGGGAAGAGTTGCCTCGACCCCATGGACTAAATGGAATGGTGTGAAACTGGTATCAGTTTTCACAGCCGTTCGATAAGCCCATAGCGCAGAAAATAACATATGATGCCAATTGGTTTAATGTTTATTAACTGTGCACTGTAGCATGGTCTTGAGGACTTTGTTAACTGCCTTGACCTGTCCATTTGACTGCGGGTAATATGGTGAGGCAAACTCATGAGGGAATCCTAACCGAGATGAGAGTTCGACGAAGATATCATTCTCGAAGTGTTTCCCATGGTCAGAAACGAGTTGGAGGGGTACTCCAAAATGGGATATGACGTGGTTAAAGAAAAAACATGTTGCAGTGTCAGTGGTGTTGTTGAAAGTGGGCATAGCTTCGGCCCATTTGGTGAAGTAATCAATGGAGACAATGATGTATTTGTGACCATTGCTGGAGGGGGGATTACAAGTCATGAATTCGATGCCCCATTTAAGAAAAGGGCCTGAAGTAATGACAGCGTGGAGAAGAGCGGGGGGAGCTCAGGATTTGTTGGCATAGAGCTGGCATTTCTCACATCGTTTCACGACATGAATGCAATCATGAAACAAAGTAGGCCAAAAGTAACCGGCTCGGATAATCTTTTGAGCAGTGGATATACCCGAAAGATGGCCCCCACATGCGCCGCTATTGCAGTCGTTTAAGACTCTATCGGCCTCGTCAATAGTCAGGCATCGCCGAAGAATGGTGTCGACGCCCCGCCGGTATAGGATGTCTCTGATGAGAAGGTAGCAGGGGGCTTGATGGATAATACGTCGACGATCATCCCGTGACAGGTGGTTACTAAAATTTTGAGTTCAAAGGTAGATGAGAAGGTTGCCATACCAAGGATCATCCGAAGTAATGTAAAAGAGATGTTCATTGAGAAAGTCGGTATTGACAAGGGCACTGGTGTTGTCAAAGGGGAGGGTCATGACAAGTTCGGCAAGAACGAGAGCCTTCTTACTCTTAGGTGTTGATAACTTGAGATCGTACTCCTGAAGGATAACGATCCATCGAGCGAATTTGCCGCTAACTTGTCGATGGCTGAGCAAGTACTGCATAGGGTTGGAATTTGCAACGACCTTTGTGGTGCGAAGAAGAATGTAATGGCGTAGTTTCTGGACTGCGAGGATAACTGCAAGAGAAAGTTTCTCTTCATGTTTATACTTCAAGGGGGGACCTGAGAGGTTTTTACTAACGTAATAAATGACATGTTCATGATTTTCATGTATGAGATGGATGAGGATGCCGGCTACTGATACAGCTGATGCTGATACGTAGAGGATGTAGTCACGATTATAGTCAGGTGCACTAATTAAAGGTGCATTTGAAAGAGATGCTTTAATATCATCAAATGACTATTGAGTGTGGTCGTCCCAGTGAAATGGGATGTCGTGATGTAGTAAGCGAAGGAAACTGTGTGCGCGTATGGCGTAATCTGGGACAAAGCATCTAAGAAAGTTAGCTTTGCCCTGAAGACTTTAAAGTTGCTGTAAATTCCGAGGAGGTCGAATTTCTGTGATAGCTTGGACTTTGAGGGGGTCCATGGTAATACCACTTTGGGAAACAATAAAACCGAGGAGGCACCCTGCGGTGACAGAGAACACACACTTGAGAGGATTCAAGTGGATGTTGTACTGACAACATCGCTGAAAGATGATTCATAAATCATCAAGATGTTGGGTGTGTTTCTTGGATCGAGCTGTGAGGTCGTCCAAGTAGGTGAGGATGATTTTAGCCAGGTCGTGGAAGATGTATGTCATCGCCCGCTGGAAAGTTGCGCCAGCATTCTTTAAGCCAAAAGGCATGACATGATATGCAAAATTACCCCACGGGGTAGTGAATGCAGTTTTATACTGATCAGCTAGGTGGATTTGAATTTGGTTATAGCCAGAGAATCCATCCATAAAGGAAAGACCTTCGTGGCCCATGCATTCGTCGATAATTTGATCGATGAAAGGTGTTGGAAAGTTGTCTTTGGGACATGCATTATTGAGATCGCGAAAGTTTGTGCAAACAAGGATAGTGCCCTATTTTTTTTCGACGGGTACAGGGTTGGAAACAAATGAGGTATAAGAGATGGGTTAAATAAACCCGACAGCGTGTAATTTGTGAATTTCGGCTTTGATAGCCGCGACTTTGGATGGGTGTAGCGGTCATTTTTTTTGGCAAACTGGTGTGATGTCGGGCCAGGTGTCGATGCGATGTTCGACAATAGAGGGATCGAGTCCAGGCATTTCCATGTATGACCAGGCAAAAATATCCCTATATTCCTGGAAGAGGGCTTTATATGCGGCGATTTCCTGAGGAGTGCAAGCAGCTCCAATGGTGATTTCTTCGACTATGCCATTTTTAATGGAAATGTCGATTTTAATGGTGGGGGAAATGTTGGCCATGTTGCCTTCTTCAAACACATCAGGAGAAGGAATGGGATTTTTGAACCAATCAATAGGCCCTTATGGGATAAAATCCTTGGTTTCGACCGCGTAAGTGGGGTTTTGGTTAGGAGGCATAGAGGCTGCCTGTGGAGAGAAGAGTGCGCGGTGGTGTAGTGCATCATAGGGAGAGTCCAGGTGAGTTAAATCTTCGAGTATTTCTTCGTCGCTTTGGAATTGATGGGAATACAAGGGGTCATGAGGAGTGATCTCAGTGACAGTGGTTGTGTAGTTTCCCCCTGGTGAAGAAACAGGGGGAACATGGTTAGGATATGGTGAGGGTTCACTTGACATAAACCATATATTGAAGTACTGAGGGGTACCCGTGGTGGTTGGGTGGAGAGTGTCCGTAGGGGAATGAGCAGGGGAGTTGGGGGGTAAATCCTCAGATACATCATCTAAGAACCACGGAGGTGTTGGGAGTGACTCGGGCTCAGGAGAAATGACATGAAGATCCTCTAGTGACGAGGTAATGTCCATTATCGCCTCTGTGGGTCGGTGAAGTAGGGCCAATTGGCATTGCCTGTATTCAAGGATCATAGGACACTGGTATGTATAATGAGATAATGCATCGCAGAGAGAGCAAGGGTGTCTCATACATTCATTGACTGAAGTGGTGACATTGCGGATGTCAGTGATATTTGTCGACGAGGACATAGCAGGATAGGGGTTGTTCTATAAGTTATGGCAGACGGTGGCTAATGTCTGCCGAAAGCGTGGCAGTGATGGGAAATGATGGGTATAATGGCCGTACTCAGAACATATAGCACATGCGTATTTGGTCCTCAACCCTTTACTACTGGAAGGGGGGGTGATAGTGGTAGGATTAGTAGTAGTGGCAGGTGTTGTGGGAGTTTGATTGAGGGGGATCAAATTCTGTAATTCAGGTAGTGATGGACAACTGTTGGTTTGGTGGCCCTCTTTCTCACATAGTGCGCAAGGTGGTGGGATACATGGAGGAAGTGGAGTGGTGGGATCCTTCTTCTTTCTCCTGCCCCCAACTATAACAGGGGGATTAGTGAGTGGGGGAGTGGTGGGGGTAAGGATGGGAATCGTCATGGGGATTCCATCCTGTGGGGGAAGGGATGGTCGAGGGACCATCTCAGGTGGGTGTAAATACCACACTGGGATTGCTAATACCATATTAGGTAGTGTGAGTGTTGCGGCTACCTGAAAAGATTCTATACCGGGTGGAGGGTAAAAGAAGGGAATTCGAGTGAGGGGTTGGGGAACTGTCTCCCAAACTGGACTATGTCCTTGGGGAGAGGTGGAATCGTGGACTAATGGGGTCGACAAGTGTCCATTGGGGTTTTGAGGAGGGTTTTTTGTGATGACTAGGACATCAGATATGACAGAAGCCTTTGTAGGAGGAAGGGTATCCTCTGTGTGATTTCCGTTAGATGATATAACGCATACTTGATTAGTAGGATGAAGGAGTGGTGGTGCTCCATGGTATGTCCCTAACAAGGATGGATCTTTAAAAATCCTAGGACCCATCTCGACGAGTGGATATGTGTCTTGGTTTGTGTGGATGAGAGAAAGAATGTTATCGAGGTTGGAAGATAGGTTAGGCTCATAATGTGAGACTTGGTCGATGGTCACGATCTTTCCATTGTGGGGGATGTCCGAAAGATGGAAGATGCCACTTCCTTCATAGCGTACATGTAGCTATGACCAAACATGATATTATAATTGAGCGGGGTGTTGATAACTTTGATATCGATGAGAATAGTCTTGACCCCGAGTTCAACGGGGACATTTTGGAAGAGCCCTTCAGGAGAGGATGGTCGTTCGTCATAAGCTCGTAATGTGATGGCAGAGGGTATGAGTTCCGGGGAACCAAATTTCTGCCATACTATTTTGGACATGATGCACGTAGATGCACCTTCATCGATGATACACTGATGAACTATGATGTTCCATATTTTCACTAGTATTTGAAAAGCGATCAAGGTGGGAAGACGAGGTTCTCTGCTATCAAGATCAAAGGTGATGAGTCGGGTATCTGCAGGGTCGACTTCCCCCAAGGCGGAAAGTAGGGATTTTCGCTGAGTAGGACAAGTCTGGAGGACTTCCAAGACTGACATGGCAGCTGGGGATTGTGCTAAGTCATCTACCAAACTATAGTTATGAGCTGCCCTAGCCTGTGGGTTGTGGACATTCTTGCGCAATGGGATGTGAGGGATGCGAAGCGGTGTTTCAGTGGAAGTGCGAGGGATCACCAACGGGGGTCCCGACGGTGGAGGGTTTGTTTCTGGAGGGATGGAAGGAGACTCAATGGGTGTATGATACTGACGACTATGCGTTTGCAGAAGGATTTCTTCCTCAATGGTGAGGAGAATTGTTCGCTCTGCTGGGTTGTTGGGGTTGAGGTATTGTCCCACCTGAGGTGGGGGTTGCTGTGTGTCCTGTTGGGTTTTTATCACACCTTGATGTGGAATAGGATTTTCCAGCACAGTGGGAAGGGGTTGTTGCACGTATTGTTGTGGTGCCTGCTGAGGGGCATGTTGTGCAGGAGAATGGGGGAGACTACCAGAGTCTTTCAACCGTTTGAAATCAGCGATCTGGGGGAAATGATGAGTGTAATGGCCGAATTCACCACAAAGGGCACAAGGGAAGATAGTTTTAACATTATTTATCCCTTGGCGTTTGTTATTATGATTTCCCCCTTGAGGGGTTTGGTTCCCTTGGTTCCGGTTTCCCCCAGTTGGTTGGTGCTATGGGGGTTGATTCCCACCTTGACCTGGGTTGTTGTTATTCCTGTTCCTTCCTTTCTTCTTGGCATTGTTCGATGGATGAGTTGGGTTGTCTATATTCATCTGTTCAAAACTTTGGCATTGTTGAGCAGCATATGGTTGAACAAAATTTACCCTCGCATGAGGATGGGGGGGAGCCATAGGTTGTGGAGGACCAGGAAATGGGAAGTATGGATTTTGTGGTGGTACCGATCCATAAGGTACATAGGAAGGCGTAGTTCTTTCACTAGTACTATAAGCTGATGTTGAGGGAGTACCACTGTTTGTGGGAATAGGTGGATGTATGGGAGGTGTTGGTGGTGGTCCACTGATGGGTGGAGGTATAGCAACAGGGTATGGTTGTTGATAAGGGGGTGGGGGGTAATAAGTAGTTCCCCCATATGTCGGTGGGTATTGAGGTGTTCCATACATCGGTGGTGGTTGGGGTTGTGGACCATGGTGTGTGGTGGCACCTATTAGTCCGTCTACTGAGTGAGACATCCCAAGTTTGTCTTGGCCAAATGGCACAGGTTTTGGAAGATCAGGAAGTACCGTGTATAAGTACCCTGATTGTGCATAGATGAGGTCATACTGTTGGGCCTTGCTGATGGCTTCCTCTTCGGATTGAGAGAAGGTGGAAGCTACATCCTTACCAAGGAGAGAGACAAGTGATCTAAGAAACCAGTCGAGACATTGTTCCTTTGTGGTTTTTGCTTTGCACAAACTACGTCGCCTACGCCACTCGTGAATGTGGTCAGCAATGTGTGTGGCTGAGGTTTGTTTGAAGTTAGATAGTAGTTCAAGACCATTGTCATGGCGGATGGGTAATTGATAAAAGGTCAAGAATGCTTTGGCCAATGACTCAAAGGTTGTGTGAGACCCCGATTTTTCTTCGACATACCATTTAGTCGATGGGCCAGTGAGTGTGCGTTGAAATAATCGCAGTCTGATGGAATCATCCATAATGCTATTGGAGGAGAACCATAGGTGAAAGGTCATGACATGAGGGTCATCCCATGCCTTTCCTTCAAACTTTGGTATGTCTGAAGGTAGTTTGGTTGGCATTGTAGGCCATGTGGGATCATGCAATATAGGGTCATTGGTGAGTTTAGTGAGATCCGACATGTTAAGAGAGGCCAAATATGGCATCTACAGTGGGGGGGGGAGGATTAGCTCTGGCCATAGTGTGTTTTGAACCTGACCCATGAGGGGGGCTAGGTGGGTTGGTGCTCCCTCCTTGAGAGGAAGTGGGTCCCCCGCTTCCGTGTAAAGGAGAGTGAGTGAATGGATGACCTTGGGAAGTTGACCCAAGTAATGTAGAACTAAGCAAATCTGATCCTAAGATAGTAGCACTCATAGGAGTGTGTGAAGGAAGTGCCGATGAGTGGGCATGACCAGATACTCTCCCTAAGATAGGAGGGAGGTTGAGCAAGCGTCGTGAATGACGGGGGTTCTGTGGTTCCCCTATGATGCCAAACTAGCTATGTGTATGTGTGCAAAAAGTGGTGAGAGTAATATAGAAACAAGATCCTATGTGTTAACTGTTTACACAATATATATATCCAAATCAAACTGTAATCAGATGTGCGTCATACATAAAATGAGATAGAAGCATATATGTGGGTAAGTGGGTTTTGTCCGCATGGGGGAATCAAAAGAAAGAAAATGCTCATGTCCTAGAATATGTAACGTCCTTCCTCTCAAATAGCACTGGACCTTCCAATAGTACTTGTTGTAGGAAAATCTCCCTGCGGACAGGTAGATTGCCTCAAAGAGCTTGACCCTAACTCTAAGACAGAAAATGATTAACGTGGACACAGACTTCCTTTCAAATCTATACAAACTAACACATGAGAAGGAAGGAGAACAAAAGTGCCTCTTTATCGACGTTTGTCCCTGCACGCTCCGAGTTGAGCTACGATCATTTTCTCCTCGCTGAGTCCTGTAGACAAACAAGATACGACCACTTCCTACTCTATTGATATTAGCTTGAAAATAGATCTATCTATCAATGATAAGTTCATGTAACATTAGAGACAAACTAGAAAGAAACAGGCCAAGCATGTCATATTGATGAGAATAACGACAACAGTACTTACAATCGTAGATGTGAATGCAACAACTTCGTCAAGTCCCCTTCGTCTAACCCTTTCTCGAAAGATCCACAACCTAGATAACAACAACTTCACTGATCACCCTCCTTTAGCTGACTGTGTGTTTCCTATGAGATCATAGGTTTCATGCTAGCAATTCTTCCCCCTTTTCACCATCATAGAGCTTTCTTATATAGGTTAAGAGGAGCTTAACCTCTTGAGTTATCTTTAGAACAAGTTGGGGAACTTCCTCCTCAGATCAGGGATCTCCTGATGAAACCAAGAATTCGAATGAAACTGCCTTCTAATCTTGAAAGATCCTCCCCTTATTCTCCTCAATGGGCCAACTACTGCCTCAGATTAGGCAGCGCTCCTTCAAAAGGGGCATCAGAGCATTGTAGCGCTCCCTAGGAAGCTTAAGGGAAGTGACAGCACTCCAAATGTGGATAGCGCTCCTTCAGAGGGGGCAGGGGAGCGTTATAACGCTCCCTGAAGCCTTATAGGGGAGCACCAACGCTCCCTAGACTGATATAGGGGAGTGCTCACCCCTAAAACCTTTGATTGAAAGCTCTTCTTAGGTGTCAAGAGTTCTTTGACTCCAGTTAACCAGTTCTCCTTCTCTAAACCCAGTGTATGAGATGTTTTAAGTGCCTCCTTAGTGTCGTCATTAAGGAAGTATTCTTGAATAGCGTTTGTGACACTTATGAAAGTTGTAAGAAATATGCGACACTTATGACAATTGAGGGGAATATGCGACACTTATCCAGTTGAGTAAATTTGACGTGTAATAGTACTCAACAGTGGGGTCTGAAGTCACTGAAAGAGAAACTAGTGAAGGATGAAATAATTGGTTATAATGAGGGGTAAAGGGGGAATATCCTGAAAGAGTTGGTGATATTTACCAATAGCCACACAAAATCCAATCAAGGTGCAATTGCATCCCACAATTGCCACCTGGGTAGATGTCCTAAAGTTGGTCACTAGTTACCTCGGTCAAAGTGCGACATTTAGATTTTCGGCCTAAGAAATGGGTCACGGGATGGATCTCGTCCAAGAGGTGGGTGCCTCAAGGGGGGATGCACAAAAAAACCGGACCTCGGCCTTCAACCCTTCATGGGTATCTCCCTGCCTTATGGTGATTGGAACACTTGACTTGGACGATTTTTAGTTCCCTATTTGACAACCTCTATGTTTTGACAATGTGAGAACCAGATAACAGGGAGTTATTTGGATGCCTATCCCCGAAATCCTACCTAGGCTAAAAAATTTCTTTTGGCACCTCCTGTGGAGGAAATCTTAGTGATTTTTTGAAAGATTTTAGATGTAGTTGTTTTGGGAGGTTGGGGGTGCAAGCCAACCTCGTTGATTAAAAATGGGAGTGGATAGTCCCGTCAAGAAAAGATGGGGTATTTTCAGAATCCCTTTGGAGAAAACTTACTTATACCTCCACGTTTCAAGAAGAAGCTATGCGAGTGATAAGTGGCTTTTGTGTGTGAGTGAAAGTGTGCCAATTTTTAGTGAATTAGATGTCACCTTGCTGCATGTGGACTTCACTTGGTCCTTACAAGAGTTTGATTACCTAATTAACTAAGTGCCTTTGGTACAACCTTGTGTAATTCAAAATCCCTAGGAAGCTAGCATGTGGACATGTGGGTCCGTTACTATCCCTTTAACTCCCTATTGTGATGTAATCTAAGAAAATCTTGAAACTATCCTAGATTGAACATGTGGGCATGTATGCGCCCGTTACAAACCTTTAAACTTCCCTAGTGTTTTGATCTAAGAAAGAAAAAATTCAAACATTATCCTATCTTTGTAGCATGTGGGCATGTATGGGCCCGTTACAATATTAAGATGTGTTTTGAAAAAGAAAACTAAGAGGGGTCCCAAGAAGGGTCGTTGTCCTCTCCTAAAGGTTTTAAACTTTGTTAAGGGAGATGAAATTGTTTCACAATCTTTTTATGATTCTCAAGGTCACTTGGAGGCGCGAGAGAAGAGAATACTAAGTGATTGTTACTCAACTTCTAGTCCCAATGTGAGTCAAATGTGATTAAAAATGATTTCCAACTTATATTATAAGTCAAAACAAGCCATCCATGTGGAAAAAAGCAAAGAATGGAAATTGATTTTATCCTCCTAAGTGCCTATGTGTGTTTGACTAACCCCTTTATATGATGAGGGGACTAAGTGTGGTGTAGCTTTAAAACATGCTTGACATCATTTTTAAGAAGGAAAATGGACTTCCCCACATCTCAATGACTCTACAATGTGAATTTTTGAATAAATGCGCGGGTCTCAGTGGAGACAGAGGCGCACAGAGCGCATGCGCGCGAGCATAAATAAGTTAAAAAGCGCACGTGCACAGAAAAAAATCGTGATTAAAGCTCATGGGCACACGATGCGCGTCTGTGGGATGAAAAACCCGCGCATTTGTGGTACACGGTCGAGAATGAAAAATCCGAATGGATTTCTCTCAATTCAACTTGGAATTGGCTGATTGGCAGGTCGGCTTATGACGGTTAGTGCACTTGCAAGTTAAACAAACTAAAAGAAGAGAAAATAAACCCAAATGAGGTAGGAAATTGATACCTTTCCCCAGCGGAGTCGCTAATCTGTTGCACCTCTTTCGTCACCTTGGTGAGCAAATAAGAGGTGCTTGCAAGCTCAGTTGGGCCTGCTGAGCAGGACAGCTGTAGAGAAAAGAGTTAGAGAAAGAAAAACAAAACTATAACTAAGAATTAGACTAATAGATGCAATAAAAAAAAAATCATAAGCATAGGGACATAGAGATAACAAGAACAAAAAGACCCATGTCACCAATGTTTGAGGCTGATCTATTGATGAAAACAAAGCACCAAGAAGAAAGGGGACTATGAGTCCCTTCTTCCTCCAAGGGAAGGCTCTTGGACCCTCACTAGTAACTCTTCTTACAACAAAGAAAATAAAAATGGTGATGAAAGAACTCCTTACACATCCACTCAATGGTGAGATGGATGGTCTAATGTAATGGTGCCCAAAATGCTCTTGTCAAGGATGGAGTCCTTAAAAAAATATAGGCAGCATAACATTACTTTGAATTCCTTGAGAAAATGAGGTGCATTCATGGCTTTTTATAGCATTGCATTGGGTTATTGTGTAATTGCTTTGTAGTGTGAAAAGAGGCCATTTAGGGCATTATTAGTTCTTTGACCAACCCACTAGTCAGATCTAGCCCAGATTTGAGGGTCAAATCAGCTTGGGAGCTGAACCATAAGTGGTTGGGAGGTCGACCACTTTCATAAATGCGTCGTTTAGCAGGTGTGCGGATTTTTGTGCTAACATCTGTGCATTGTGCACATATGTGCGCTTTCTATGTTCCTGTTCTGCGCATGTGCGTGCGCGCCCAATGTCTGCAAAGCGCTCTTTAATTTTTCACTACTTTGTATAGTTTTTTTACCTTTTTGAATGCTGTGGTATTAATTCAAGTTCATGAATGACTTCATTACTGGTTGACAATGATGATTTCTTGTAACCATGTGCGGACAAAATTTCAGTGATAACAGTGTTAATGGGCTTCCATGAGGAATGAAAAGTTATACCAAATAATTCAATAGTTTCCCTACTATGAGCACCTAAACAAAATTCATTTGTTTGATACAATGCATATTGGAAATAATGTAGCTAAAACATTATGTCGAATATTGGATGGAAGGAGTGACAAAAAAAAATTTGTCAAAATTTGCAATGACACTCAGGAAGCCAATCATGAAATGAAATATGCAATTGAATTAAATAATTATGGATACCAATGTTGGACAACTGAGAGGGAGGGGTTAATCAGTTGTTATCGTTCTTAAACAATTATGCTTATTTTAAACTCTTTGCAAAAACACTGAATGATGATCACATTAATGAAGGGAAATAAACAATGGCACATTCAACATCAGTCACACATATATGAGAAACACAGAGACAGATATTTCCCGAGGAAACCCATACAGGGTAAAAACATCTTTTTCTTTATATGATAAGTAATGGTTACATTCTTTACATTATCATACATATGAGCACCAACTCATAATGAGGCTAAAACCTCAGTTTTGCAAGCTGCAACTTGCTGAGAGAACCAACTCTCTGTTTTCTCTAGCACCCACTAGAAGGAAGCACCAGCTCCTTGGTTTCTCTAGAACCAACTAGAAGGAAGCACCAACTCCCTGGTTTTTCTAGCACCAACTAGAAGGAAGCACCAACTCCCTGGTTTCTCTAGCACCAACTAGAAGGAAGCACCAACTCCCTGTGTTCAAGCACCCACTTGAAACTTTGAGGACACCAGCCCTCCCTAGCTCCTCCCAACCACCATGGAAAATAAATCTTTGCTTTTGAAACTTATTATAGTGATATGATGTTCAACAATGACTTACCAGACTCATCATTGTTCTGTTGCATTTCGTTGCTCTGTTTGCCTCATTGCCTTTATGCACACATGACTTGTGCTATCTGTTCTTCTGCTTTTTATGCTCTGTGCTCCATGTCCATTCACTGCACAGTTCCTCTTCTGTGCAATTCAGCTGCTGCACTCTCCTCCTTCTTCACACATGAATCACTTTCACCACCAACAACCACAACAAACTCCAACAACAACAACAACCCCATCTCTTCTCTGTACTGTGTATTTATAGCTTCTGTGCACCTTGTGCATGCAATGTTCGCAATACCTCTGCATGCTAACTCCTCTCCATTATCCTCCACCTCTCGAGTCCTCTTTCTGATCATCATCGTGACTCTTCATCTTCTCTAGAGGTTCACCCCACGTGTCCAGCATCACTGTATGTTATATTGAGATTCCTCAACATCTCTGGTAGTTTGAGACTCTTCATCTTCTCTGTGACAGTAGAACTCACCTTCTATATTTATGTTATAGGCCTCAATGCTCATCAACTATCAATCACCTCCACGAACATCTTCATTCCTCTCAAAGACTCTTCACCTCCTATGTCATTCATCCCGAAGTGTCTTTGCATCCTCTGGTAGAAACCATCAATGGTTTCTAGCAGTTTCACTGTGTCGTGCAATAGTAGCTCTCAGATCTCCTTCAGGTTAATCTACGTCATTGGATGATCTTTATTAATATTGCCTTTAAATTGGGTCTCGACATTTCAGCATTCCTGTTGCATTGTGTTCTTGCCTCTCCAAGTCACGATCCCCGAAAACGAGCTTGGTTGATCTACCTCTTTCCTCCATCTCTCGCTGATGTGTCCAAGGGATGTGACCACAGCCTTATGCATAAGGCACTTTCATGATTTCGCATTTCGCGATTTCATGACTCCTAATGTTGAGAGTCTCTGACTTCTCCATCTCTCGATTTACGAAACTCCGATACAAAACTTTTCTTCACTAGATCCTTCCCCAATATGACTATGGTCATAACCAAGTGCCTATGCAAAAAGCGCTTTCGTGATTTCTCATTTCGTGATTTTCAACACTATGCTCCGTTGACCCCAAGTCAGCGAAATTTTGATCACTTGCCACATGTCCTGTGATTCCATGGTCCAGATCTAATCTTAATTCAATGGCTATGATTGAATCACGATTTCGCGATTTTGGCATTCTTGATGCATTGGGTTATTTGCCTCTCTATGTCGCGATTCGCGAAACTTTGATATGGAGTTTGATCAATGGTCCAGATCTGATCTCTATTCAATGGCTATGATTAAATCGTGATTTCATATATCGCGATATCAGGATTCCTAATGTCAATAATCTTTGACACATCCAACTCTCGATCCCTGATGCCTCTCCATTGACTGGAATCAACAGTCCAGATCAAAGCTTGATCTGACGGCTCAGATTACTTCGTGATTTCGCATATCACGAAATCAGGATTCCTATGGTGAATGTTCTTTGACAACTTCAACACTCGATCCTTGAAACTCCGACATGGACTGGAATCAACGGTCCATATTTGATCTTGACTCAACAACTGCGATTGAAGTCGCAATTTTGCATATCGCGAAATCAAGATTCCCGTTGCATTGTTTCTTTGACATCTCCAACACGTGATCCTCAAAACTCCTACATGGTGTAAATTTGTTGACGTCAGATGTGTTAAATAACTGCCACGTGCCACCCTGATTTGTGACTTACATGTGCTTGGCATGTTGAATCAGTCTGACACTTGTCATTACCTGGTTGTGCCACATGTTCCTAGCTGATGTGGTCTGCTGACATGAGTCGGGTCAACGATCTAGATCACATCTTGATCTGACGGTTCAGATTCAATCGAGATTTCACACATTACGATTTCGGGATTCTTTATGTCAATATTCTTTGACATCTCCAACTCTCGATCCCCAAAACTCCGATAGGGAGTTAGATCAACGGTCCACATAACCCCTTGAGATGGACGGTCCTCCTGCTTTCGGGATTTTGTGAGCCCTCTACTCCTTGCACTTTTAAAGATCATGCAGGTTTTCCTCGATCCAACGGTGGTTGGACCCTGTGCTCAGATCTAATGCCTGAGATCTATCCTCCAGATCTACGTGCTTCTTTTGTCTTGATTCAGATCTAACAACCATCGGGAATTTAGGATGAGATCCAGCGATCACTGGCGCTTCTCTTCTGGAGAGTACTTTGTCCTTGTTTTGCCTTTGCTGCATACTCTGATCTTGCCATCAATGACAAGCTTACTTTGCCTAATAATAACCTACCAACAATCCTCTGCACTATCTCTTCTTAACTTATCGGGCTTGCTCTACAGCGTCTTCCTAAAATACTTCGGGTGCCCGTCTGTTACGTTCTTCCTGTACTCATGCCATCTTCATTGCTTTACTTGCCATCAATGACAAGCATGCGCTACCTGTTAAACATTTTCCAACAACCAAATTATATAATCTCACTTCCATGGTTATTGATGGAGCTGCAAAGCAATGCTGTAAAAGAAGTCATACAAAAAATTAAATTTCCCACGGGAATTTGTTTGAACATAAAGAATATCTTAACAAAGAAAGGTGATTTTGGGGGGGTAAAAATGCATGATTGACATATCTTCATTAAGGTAATTATTTTGGTATATATATTGCTATATTTTTATACTGCATGTTGTTGGTGTACTTTTTTGGTCTACTTTTGGAAAAAATGATGAAACGATTTTATTGTTATAGTATGTTCTACCTCTATCTATCCCATACAACTCCAACAATAATGTCAAACAAGTTATATATGATCTTGGAAAATACATGAAGTAAGTAGCGATATTTTGCATGCATAAAGTGTTTGCTTAATTTGTTGTAGAACTTATATTTGACATTTGTCTTAGCAATTGTACTTATGTAGTATATTGTTTATTTTTTGTTAAATCTCATGATTTTCTGTCATCACTTGTAGATGGTTTTCATCTAAATAAATCCATAAAGAAGATATAAAGTATTTGAAGAGAAAAATTCCTCGTCTAATGTTTGAAATAAAAAAGTTTCTACCTTCGTAATTTTTCAATGCATAAGAACACTACCTCATACACCAAGTTGAGGAGATTGAATTGTGTGGACCTATACACACAAGGTCAATGTGGATGGTTGAGAGGCACTTGAAATGTTTGAAGGCTTTGGTTAGACAAAGAGCATGTCTTGAGGGTTTTATGGTGGAGGAATATATGGTATACCAAACCATGGTGTATATTACTGAATATATTCTAGGGTTAGTTTTTATTAAGATCAATTTAGATTGGCGCATTGGTGATCCGAACTCCATTAAAAATCTCAAAGGGGAGTACCTGATGAGGAAAGGTAGATTGAGGAAGGTGAAAGGTAATTATTAGATGGTGTAGATTAATTATAATACATTTGACTGTTGGTTTTTGTGCATATATCATACTTAATTATTTCATTTTTAATCTTTAATATGCATAAATTATAAAGGTATAACGTGTTAAGTAATTATACATTTGTGAAATACTATAATTTTATTCTCATGTAGCTGGTTGAGAGTGGGATTCACTACATTTATACGTCACAAACAATATTGTTTGGATGAAGGTATGGATTGAACAATGTAAACAATATGGTCAAGTATTATCATGGGAAGGTGTGGCTTCATTGGTTAAAGCATCACATCACAATGGAGATACCAATCTTACACAAAGGGAAATCGATTTAGCATATGGTTTAAAAGATAACCATGCACACATATTAATAAGCCATACTATTTAATTATTTTCAATTATATTGATGTACAAGTTGAATTTGTTTTTTCTTTGCATACTTTCCAAACATAAAATATTTACTTAATTATCAATTGATGATGTCATTTTTACATGTTTGGCATATTGCAGGTAAAACACCATAAGGCTATGTGGTGCAATGGTCGTAAATTTCGCATCAAAAAGTTGGATGAATGAAGAAAACATATGATTCTGGGATAATTGTAGCCTTTGAGGTGACAAATGTTTCCTCTAGAAGTGATAGACATCCATAACTATCATAAAATCGATACTATGGGTATTTGGAAGATATTATTGAGTGACTTTAAATCCTTCAAATTAGTTCTATTTTTTTTCAAATGGTACATGTTATGATTGAATCAACGTGATCCCGATAGAACTATTAGTGAACATGATAATGGATTTACCATGGTTAATACAAGGTCACTTGAGCCAAGAATAGAGCCCTATGTTCTTCCAAGTCAATGTGAACATGTATTTTACTCAGAGGTTCAAGGTAAAGGGGGTTGATCATTTGTTATTAGACATGATCCAAGAGGAAGGCCAGTAAAGTATAATGTAGAGGAAGATCAAGAGGGTATTGAAGAAGAATATGATGTAGAGGATCAACATGAGTTAGATTATCATGTTCTAGAGGAAAATGTCAAAGAATTAGTTGAACCAAATGATGTAGGAGACAATTTTCATGAACATGATATCGATGATGACTTTATAAAAACTAACATTGATGATGACGATGATGATATGGCCAATCCTTAAAATGTTGAATTTGGATTGGATGATATAGATGTGGAATTGAATGGAGAAGATAATCAATTACATTGAAGTGCATGGCGTATGCCTTAATATATATATATATATATATATATATATATATATATATATATATATATAATGTTGATAGAATTATTGACTTGTATTTGTATATTGTATAAATTAGTGTTCAAGTTTAATTATGTCATTTTATAGTATGTCAGTATATGTTGTAGGAGACATTTCTTAATTATGACAAAAAACACATTTATTAATTTTCTAGTACATAGATTTTTTGTGTTTTGGGGAATTGAGAGTGACGTGCAGGGGGGGGGGGGGGGAATGAGCTTCCACCTTCATGTGGTTGGCCTCATTCAGTAGAGAATATTAAACAATTCTCCAAAAAAAGAGAATCTTGGCAAGGTTAATGCACAACTTTGCTTATTTCACCTAGTTCGTTATTATATAATATTTAATAACTCAAAAATAAGGTGCTCCTGCTCATGTACTTGAAACTGATGCATATAAATGACATGTGAATGGGGCCAACGTTGAAATTTTTTCAATCTGTTCTTGTATGGAATGAAATTTAACATGCTTAGACTAGATTCTTGCATTGATGGTATGGGAGGGTTTCCAGACTCAAACATGACTCGCACAAAAAATTCGACAATCAAGCAACAAACATATAGAATAATTAATGTGAATGGGGCCAATGTTGAATTTTTTTCAATTTGTTCTTGTATGGACTGAAATTTAACATGCTAGGACAACACACATGCATTGATGGCATGGGAGAGTTTTTGTACTCAAACATGACTCAAACAAATAATTCAAAAATTAAATATTCTTTCATTATTCTATCAAAACCCGAAAATAAGGCACCCCTGCTCATGTACTTGATCCTGCTTATAAGTGACATGTGAATGGGGCCAACATTGAAAATTTTTCAATTTATGCTTCTATGGACTGAAATTTGACATCGGTTGATACAAGAGGATCTCAGTGACCACCCACCTTGTCCAACTAGCTCAAAATAGTCTTCTGGCAATTTACTATTTTTAGTAGTTATTCGGTTCCTAAACTTCTAGGGCCATTTTGAGGGTCTAAATGAAGTTTTTTTTAGGATAGAGCACCTCAATGATAGCCAACAGATCTGATTGAGCCCCCAAAATGAATCCCCTTGATGATACCTTTCCAATGAGCTATCGTGGGCCCCAAACGCAGATTGTATGACAAAGTTACGCCCCCGGGAAGTTGATACACCAAACTACCCAAAATGGGGTCCACAAAACTATTGGCTTTTCATCTTTCGGGGTTAGGGTTTTGGATTTTCTTTATGTTAAAAATGCCTTTATAACCTCATTGTAATCATCTAAGATTACAATTATTACAATGCCTTTGGATTTTCTCTGTTATATTATTGGATATCTGAGATGTCTCAGTACATTAATTTATTATATCTCTGCTCTCATTTCGTGCCGAAAATAATCTAGATCATGGTTAGACTAGACACATGAATTGAATATATAGGAGGGTTTTCGGACTCAAACATGACTCACACAAACAATTTGACAATCAAACAACAATAATATATAATAATTAATGTGAATGGGGCCAATGTTGAATTTTTTTCAATTTGTGATTGTATGAACTGAAATTTGACATGCTAGGACAACACACATGCATTGATGGTATGGGAGGGTTTCCAGACTCAAACATGACCCAAATAAATAATTCTACAATCAAATATTCTTTGGTTACTATATCAAAACCCAAAAATAAGGCGTGCTTGCTCATGTACTTGACCCCGCTTATAAGTGACATGTGAATGGGGCCAACATTTAAATGTTTTCAATTTGTGCTTGTATGAACTGAAATTTCACATGGTTAGAATAGACACTTGCAATGATGGTATGGGAGGGTTTCCATACTCAAACATGACTCACAAAAACAATTTGATCATCAAAAAACAATCCTATATAATAATTAATGTGAATGGGGCCAATGTTGAATTTTTTCAATTTGTCCTTGTATGGAATGAAATTTGACATGATTGGACAACACACATGCATTGATGGTATGGGAGGGTTTCCAGACTCAAACATGACTCAAACAACCTTGGAAAATTGGCATATGCAACAATCAAATATTCTTTGTTTATTCTATCAAAACCCAAAAATAGGTTGTGCTTGCTCATGTACAAGACCCCACTTATAAGTGACATGTGAATGGGGCCAATGTTGAACGTTTTTCAATTTGTGCTTGTATGGAGTAAAATTTGACATGGTTAGACTAGACACATGTATGGATGGTATGGGAGGGTTTTTGGACTCAAACATTACTTGCACAAACAATTTAACAATCAAACAACAAGCCTATAGAATAATTAATGTGAATGGGACCAATGTTGAAATGTTTTCAATTTGTGTTTGTATAAACTGAATATTGACATGGTAGGACTGTTACACATCAAAATTACTCATTTAATCTATGACCTATTGTCATCATTACAAGTGTCAAAATTGTTGAAAACATCATACAATCATCTTGCCTATGTCATGTCTCGAATGACATCACAAGGAACACTTGAAGACACCCTCAAAGACTGGTTAAAGAAGGAGAAATCATTTGACAAAGAGTACACAAATGTTTCCTTGAGAAAGACCACTTAAAAATCAATTTTGAAGAGAAGCACTCCCTTACCCACTAGCAGGGAGTGCTAGCGCTCCCTGACCTCCTTTGGGAGAGCATTGTAGCGCTCTGTGCACCATTATGGGGGAGTGCTGGTCTTTTTGAGGAAATCTTGGGCAACACTCCCCTACCCACTAGTAGGGAGCACTAGTGCTCCTTTCCCTTCTTTGGGGGAGCGTTGTAGTGCTTTGTGCACCATTTTGGGGGAGTTTTATGTTGTTGAGAAAATTAGGGGAAGATCGCCCTTATCTCTGAAATCAGTTTGATTTGAATCTAAGGTCAAGGATGGATCTTAGGGAGGATCCACAACTGATGGAGAAAGATCCTCAACCTATCCCAAGAATCTCTAAGGTGGTTAGGCCTCTCCAAGCTTATATAAAGAGGCCTCCTCATGGTGAAAGGCAGAATTGGAGAAATACCTAACTTATGATCTCATAAGGAGGGGAGACATTGAAGGCATCAAACTTATGATCTCATAAGGGAGATAAATGGTGAAGCATAGTCATTTTTTTTGTGGATCATTTGAGCAAGGGGTTGGAAAAGGAGAGCTAGAAGAGGCTATTATAGCTTCATCAAAGGTATGTAAGTATCTCTATTGAGTTCTCATTAATACATGTGCTTGGCCCGTTTTCTTCAATATTGTGTCTACCTACATGAACTTTCCTTTAATGTATACATATAGTTTCAAACTAATCGTAGTAGAATAGGAAGCATGCTTTGTCTTTGATTAGATTGCAAGACTTTTTGAAGATATTGAGGATCAAAGCTCAACTTGGACTGGGCAATGACAAACATTGTAAAAATGGTACATCGTATTCCTCTTCTCTATAGATTAGCTTAGCTAGGTTTAAAGGGATGTAAATGACCAAAGTTAGCACCTTTCTTTCTTGATCTTAGAGATTTAGGGTCCAAGAGGGAATCCACCTATCCGCAGGGGGATTTTCCTGTAACAGAAATTGGCGACTCCACTGGGGACCGAAGCTTTCGGTTTTGGTTTCCTTCCTTGTTTTTTTTTTGGCCTTTTATCACCTTTAGATCTTATTCATGATGTGTTTTTTATTCTTATATTTGTTGTTGGCTCTTGGATTCATCCCATACAAAATCAATTTCTAGATTTTATGGAGTTTTTTTTTAGTTCTGGGAAATGTTTTGTTCTTCTGCAAGGCTAACACTCCCCTACCTCTACAACCAAAGCACTAGCACTCCCTTGCAGTCTCCGACAGAGAACTACAATGATATGGTGCCTTTGACACCAGAGCGCTAGTCATTTTCTGCTAAAAACCTTTTTGGGAGTTGATCTCTCAGTCTAGTTTTTTCTCTTTCATTTGCTTAGGGTTATTACTATCTCAGTGTGTCCTTGTTTTTGGCATCCAACATTTTGATTTCTAAGAATTGATGATGTTTTTTTTGAATTTTTGACATCTTTCTTCCTTACTTTGAGTCACTCTTCTTCCCTGGGATTTAGAGTTGATCTATTGCTTTTTCACTTATCTGATTGAATGAAAGTTGTTGTAAGGAAATTCAGAGATCTATGCACCATTCCATTTGATCTTTGAGGTCATTTTTTCAGGCATTTTCTTCTGTTTGAGCTTTTTTTGTTTTTCTTTTTGCAAATTTAGTTGTCTTTATATTTCTTGTTTAATCATAATGAGAGTGTGTTTTGTTTATGTGAATTTTTCTTTCGATTGCTTAAATATCATAGATCTTGAAGTCTGAATGACATAGGAAGCTTTACATCAAACTGATTATCAGTCACATTTAAACAAAAGGATATATTTTCATGATTGGTTTTTGGATATTAGAACGAATTTATGAATATTTTAGTATTGTATTAGATTCCTGATTGCAAACAATTGCATGAGATTATAGCATCTTATTGTTTGACAGTGAAAGGAAATTTCCTTCTCCTTCCCTTAAGTAGACATTCATTGAAAGAAAAGACTTCTTATCATTTCTTGTGCATTTTTTGGGAATTGAGTCATAATATCATTAGTTTCACTCTCATACACCTTTGAGTAAAGAACAACCACGGAAATCAACGCTAATTAAAATTGATCTAGAACATTTTGTTTTTAGAATCTTCCACCAACATTAGATTAGGATTAGAGCTTTGGATTAGGCTATGAGTACAACTCTCCAAAGAATTCAAAACAAACATTAGCATCTTGCGATAGGGAGAGAAAATCCAATTTTTGTATAAGCTTTCTGGGACCCCCCTCTCACATAGGGGTTACGCACGAGGTCACGTTTGAGAGAGTTATGGAGATTATCCCTCCATGGTTCAACTGTCTGTAGTAGTCAGATCGTATATTGGGGCTTCTTCTTGAGGCTCAACTGTCTTCATTTGTTCTTGGTGCTTCATGAACTCCAAATCTGTTCGGGGTCCTCTGGAGTTCTACTGGTTCACTTGTCCTCAATTCTCTCGAAGGATTTCAGACTTGTTATCCCATCCATACGTTCAGACTGGACTGTTGACTATACCCGCCCAGGGGCCGACTGTGATTTGGTGACCTTAGTAGTCATAATATTCAAGGTCTTACAAAAGGTGATGGTGAAGAGAAGTCTCACTGTACCTGGAACAAATGTTGGTCAAACTCACTCAGGCTCCTTGGAGGGTAATTCCACAATTAATCCGTGGAAGCTTGCACCAAGGTGTAATTTCATTAAGAAGGTCACCAACGTAATTGATATGCCCTCTATATCCCCACCCCTTACTATATTGATCTCGCAACGTTGGATTTCATCACCAACTAGTGGTTTCATTGTGGGAAGTTTTGTTTGATTGTTTGCTTCTTAAATTCATAGCATGTGTTGCTTGTTTTACTTAGTGGACCTTAGGTCAAGTCAGTGTTAATGGAATCAACTCCTGGGAGTACCAATGGAGGAACCCCTTGTCCCAGGGAACCTTTCACCTTTCCTTATTTTGTAAACATTGGTCCTTCGTACATTGCCACACTGAGTCTTCCGGGACTCATCATCGGATTACTGGTTTGGTTGTTCCCCACTCCGACGATCTTGGATCTTCCCAGTGCTTTAGCTACACCTAATGCTTCAGATGTAAGTACACCACCCACACATCAACCTCATGTCAAATTTTCTCCTTCTTCACCCATTAATTCTCCTTCCTTTTCTCCTTCTTCGCCTAGTGAAATATCTAAAGCAAGTAGCCAGGTTGATAAGAAGAAGAAGAAACAAAAAGAGAAGAAGAAGAAGAAAACAAAAAGGATGAAGCCTCCAACCATATCATATGTTGGATCCAAGAAGCTTGCTACTATTAATTGTACTTGGAGTGTTGATGAGGTCGACAAGACTATAGTGAAGAATCTAAAACCCAAATTCCCTTGCAGTCTTTGTAAGGGTGACCACTTTTTGAGGTATTTCCCTGGTCTTCCCAAGGTCTTATAAATGTGGTCTTCCATGTCATCGACCCCTGCTGGATACGCTGGTGATACCCCATCAACTAGTGACATTAAGGTTGGTAATAAAAAAATAAATGTCAAATTTCCTTGCATGTTATGCAAAGGTGATCATTACTCTCACCTTTTTCCTCGTATGGATGAGGCTTCTTCTCTTTTGGAAAAACTTCAAATTCCAATGGGTTATCATAATATTTCCCCCAACCCATCATTAGTTGATGGAATAGTCAATCCAGTTCCATCCCCGGTTAGTCTGGTTGATTAGGTAGTCAATATAGTTTCATCCTCGGTTGAACCACTAACAAAAGTAGTTGATCCAGTTCTGTCATCGATCAACCCCATTTTTCATCTGAAAAGTGAAACCCAAGTGACTGATCCAGTCCCATCATTGGTCAGTCCCACCCTTCATCTGAAGAGTGCCAACATGGTTAATCCCACTCCTCCTCTGGTGAGTTCCAAAGTGATTGGATGCTCTGGTCCCTTTATCGATCAGTCTAGTTGATCATGTCGTCAATCTAGTCACATCCTTAGTTGAACTAGTTGACAAAGTGGTCGATCAGTTTCCACCTATAGACCCCATTCTCCCCTTGGAGAATGAAACCCAAGTGGTCAATTTGATGTCATTATCAATCGATCCTACTCTCCCGCTAGAGAGTAAACCCAATTATGCCCATGGTTTTTTCATTGATACATAATCTACCGTGTTGGGGGGCATTCGTCCTTCTCTCGCGAAACCCCCTCCATGTAATGAGGCCATCCTTTTTGATTGGGGTGTGTTAACTGGACCTCGTCTTCCTTCTCACATTCCTTTCAATATTACAGTACAGGTTTGTGGTCGGGACATTCCTCATGCACTAATAGATGAAGGTTCTTCCGTTAGTATTTTTTCCTCTATTGCTTGGCAAGATTTGGGTTATCCTCAGCTTGTGCCGGTCACCCAGACTCTATTGATACTAAGAAGGGGGTGAATCAGTATCAAGTAAAATTTAAAACCTTTTTCAACTTATACTTAAACCATTCAACTATATCCAATGAGCGATGAACAATAGTATAAGAGTTACACCAATACACCACAATACACCATGCACAATATATGAGAAATAATCAATAGTTATTGTTCAAGGGAAGTAATGACTTCCAAAGGTAGCTACAGCTTCCAAATGTAAAGGGAGGGATAAAACTCCAAGAGGAAGATACAATCATCCAATATCAAGAGAGAGTTGAACTTTCCATCCTTGCCCCTTCCTTCCACCCAAGAATATATGAGAGATAAGAAAACTTTACATTAAATCATCACCATCAACCAATCATCACATAGAACTTGATAATGCTTCCTGAGGCTTCTTCAATTTCTGCAATTTTTCAATTCTTAGAGTACTCTGATCCTATAGATACTATTACTCAATATATTCTCTGAAACTCCTCCAATTTTCACTCCTTGAATCCTCCCCAAAAAGAGGTTATAGAAAAAATGGTAGACTTTATTCAATTCTGGTCTATTCAGAAGACCCAACTTGTACAACATGCCCCGTGCTCAATATTTAACATCTGATTCTAAAATTCACACAAAAGAAATTAAAGTCCGTACTCTTTCAAATGGAAGTGGTCCCACTTCATTTTGATTATGTATGAAGAAGTTATGACTGTTTTACCCGGAACACCTATTTATTGACTAGCTTCAAGGCTGGTCACAAACCCTATCTTCCACAGAGTGTATCTCCATACTTATAGAGAATCAAGAGCTGAACTTTTTACCAGAGGTACCTTGATATGTCTTCACAATACGATAGAGATTTCACCATCTGAATTTTTCTAGAAAAAACGTTATAGCAAAAATGGTAAAATGACCTGAAAATAACATACCTTAGAACACATCACCAAAAGACATCATCCTCCCTTGAAATCCGGCCTTCTTTACTTCTGATTTCCTCTGAAATTCGACTTGCATAAAATGAATGTATAATGATGTTTATTTATACCATTTATGTCACTTCCTTTTAACATTAGGGCTGACTTGACACTTTCTTATTTTGTAATTCTTTTCTTTAATTATCTTCAGGTCCTACATGTACTTCCTTCTTCAATTCACTTTGTCATTTTCAAAAATTCATTTCTCCTCAACCATGAGGATCCACATGACGTGCCACATACCACCGAAAACAACATGATTTATACTATCCATCCATGGGTGTTTTATCTTCATGTGCATTTTCCTTCATGTCCAAATACCTTCATCAATCTTGTGGTCCAAAACCCATGACTAGGGTTGACATCAATGACAACAACCAATCTTCCAACAATCTCCCCCTTTTTCATTGATGGAAACACTCATGCTCCCCCTATCATAATGATCCCAATTTCTCTCCCCCTTTGACATCAATGGCAAAGAGTATGGCTTATCCCCCTGAGTTTAATGGAAAAAGGTAACCTTCTTCTTTGAGGCTGCTCCCCCTAAACACATGGCACTCAATAACACTTCATCCTTATTTTTGGTCTTTGGGACTTTTTCTTCCTTGAAATCCTTTTGTGTGGCTTATGTCTTCTCTCTCTTCTTCATGTCTAGGATGTATATGTTTTTCGATTTTCTTGTTGCAGTTGCAACCAATCTTCCTAAGTTATTTTCTCTGATTTTACATTTTCTGGAGTCTAATGTAAGAGTGTATCCTTGATCACACATTTCACTAACACTGAGTAGATTATGATTCAAGTATTCAACCAATAGAACATTCTTTTCTTTTACATTTTTTTTCCAAGCTCTACTACACCTTATCCAAGTATTTTGGTAGATGAGTCATCTCCAAATGAAACATTGCCAACCTTTCTCTTCAAGCTGATGAATTTGTCTTGATCCCCGGTCATGTGTGAAGAACATCCATTGTCTATGTACCATTCATCTTATTCTTTACATTCTTTAGCGATCAATGCTATTCGACAATATTCATTGTTTTGAATCTCTTTCCTTCTCCATACTGTGGTTGGCATAGGGACATCTTCATTCATATATCTGCAATCTCGTGCTTTGTGACCAATATAATTACATTTGTAGCATGCAATATTTTTGTCTATCAATGGGGAAAATGAATTATAACTTCTGTTGAAAAATCCATGATTATTTCCATATCTTCTATTTACAACATTCATGTTTCTTGCGCATGTGTTCCTTTCATTGATTCTGCAATTAATTTCCTTATGTCCAAAAAAAATTCAAATATAACAATGACCATGAAAGAAATTTTGATACCTTGGAGTAAGTGGGCTTCTTTGTGATGTAGTCCATATGAGTTCATGATCTATTCTTCTGTAGTTTCCTTCATACTGATTGAAGCTTCTTTGATTCCCGAAGGTAGGAGTTCTTCTTGGATATTCATCTCTTTTGTAATAATTCCTTCTTTTTGGTATCCTATTCCACTTCTCATCAACTGTCTGTGTAGCTCTTTCTTCAACCTTCTTGTTGGTATTTTCATATTCTTTGTATGAAGTTTCACCCATGCATCCAATATGTGTTAAGTCTTTTGGCACTTGAGAGTTTCTTAAGCTCTTCCTCAATGAGACAACTTCTTGTTCAAGTTTCTCACAATCTTCTTCTTTCTTCATCATTTGGACATTCCTTACTTCTCCTATTCTTCTTTCTTCTTAGAGTAGAGTTTTCAAGGAAATGGTTTCTTCTCTTAGTTTCTCAAAGTCTTCTAATTGTTTCATCAAGATTACAACTGTCTTTTCACAACTACCCGATTCACTTCTTAGTTTTCTTTGCGTGTCTTTGAGCTTGCTATTTTCAATCTCAACATGCTTCAATTTTTTAAGATTTTCATCTTCTTGTTGAATAATTTGTTCTTCATGATTTTCTTCTTCTTCATTGGAAATTTCTTCTTCAGTGTCATTTCTTTCAATCCTTGGATGAGGAAATTCAAATTCAACATGACCTACTCCTTCACAATTAAAGAAAAATAATTGACCTCTATTTTCTTCTTTGAAATATGAGATGTTGTAATTTGCTTCAACTTCTTCTTCTTCTTCTTATTCTTCTGCGTCTTCCATTACATAAAGGTCTTGTAGCTTGTCCCAAATCTCTTTTGATGATGCACATGATCCCACCTTGGATTTCACTGAATCTGTCAATCCATCCAAGATGGTATCTATTGCCAATTTGTTGTTCCTTTTTGCTTCCTTCTGAGTTGCAGTCTTTGGTTTCTT
>ML787485.1:95824-107153 GCA_009831015.1 Picea engelmannii | reverse complement strand
GTTATATATCCCCCCCTTTTTTTGGTTTAATTATAACCAGTGTTGAAATTCATTTAACACTTTCACTGTCTAAAATATTAGACCATTTTACTTTCAATGAGCATAATGTTTACACACACACACACACACACACACACACACACACACACACACACACACACATATATATATATATCTGTATCTAAAAAAAAAAATTGTGGGCTTGGTTTGCAGGTTAGGTGGGACTGGAGTTGGAGCTTGGATTTTCATATAATTAAGGGTTTCAGGGTTTTACCATAACTAAACAAAAGTGTTTAAATTCTGGGTGGGGTTTGTTTAAATTTCTGGGTGGGTAGGTAGGCCCTTGGCTCCATATTTTGAATCAGGGCTCTAATACCATATGTAGAAGCCAAAATTAACAAGTATAGTAAAATCCTTACAACTACGCATAACATTTCTAACATAGAATTTCTGAGTGCATAAATAATTCATTAGCTTCAAATAAGCATATAAAATTTCAGCAGAATTTAACATTTAACTACATCATGAAAATAACTCAACGATTCACAATAAAATACCTTCTTCTGATGATAATTCCTGTCGATATGGCTATCCCTTCCCTACTGCCTTGTTGTTTCCTTGCTGCGCCTAATGCACTCACCAAATCTGCCCAAACCGACTAACCTCCCAACCAGCTAGGAGCATCCTATTCGGCTCCCTAGCTCCAGGAAACCAAAAGGAATCCTGCCCCCCGTGCCCAAAACCCCTAGCAACCTGGTGCCCCCTACAATGATACTCAAAGACTGCAAAACTCCACCACAGAACCAGAAAATCCAAGAAAAGAAACCAGAACTCTCGTCCCCCTCCAAAATGCTTCCTCCCCCAAAAATGATGATCCCCCTTCCCGTAAGACTCCTCCCGTCATATCCCCCCTTCACCGACTCTTTCCCCCTCATTAATTTCCTTATCCCTTTATTCATTATCTTATCCTCTTATTTAATGTCTTATCCTTTTATTTAATGTTTCTTATCCCCTCCGTATATGTAAGTCTTTAATAAATTAAATTATTAACCCCTTTAACTTATTACCCATGTCATTGAATGTGATATGTAATCAATCAATCAATCAATTAATTAATCAAAAGTTATAAACAATTAATTAATAAATAATTATTTAAATAATATTATTAATGCTAATCAATATTTAATTAAAACCATATTAGGACAATTAATTATCAAATTAATTATAATTAATAATCCCTATACATCTATTTAAGCAGGGTTGCTACACAACCCAATGAGATCCCTAAACAATTCTTATATGCAGTCGGTATCACCCCCGCCACAGGTCAATTATGTGGCGTTATCTCCCATAGCTTTAGTTGTTGATGAAGATGAGACTCTCAATGTAAGCTCATTCTCTCCTGACTTAGATCTGGTAGTTGACATGGTGATTTCTTAGGTAGGGCTATTGGTGCCTAATATCCTCGCCCCTGTCAAGACCCTCAAAATGTGTTCCTTCCAGAGCATTGTTCTTCCATTCAGTGAATATCTCTTAGAGGCCATGATCGATTTTTTCCCCTTGACATGGTGTCCTTCCAGAGAATTATCCTCTTGGAAGCCATGATCAAGCAGAAGCTACGAGCATAGTTTTCTTCTCTGTAGCAATCTCATTAAAAAATGAAATAAAGTTCTTGAGCATAGTTTTCCTCTCTGTGGGAAGCTCGTTAAAAAATGAAACAAAAGCTATGAGCATAGTTTTTCTTCTTTGTGGAAATCTCATTAAAAAATGAAACAGAGGTCCTGAGCATAGTTATTTTCCTATGACAAGCTCGTTAAAAAATGAAACAATCACCTCTCCCTTCAAGTCGAGTCTTTCACCATATCTCATAAATGTTGATTTGATTCTTTAGTTAGATCTCATAGATAATGAGTCAATTCTTTCGTTAGGTCTCGTATTCGAACCTTCATTTCATCCACACTTATCCTTTTTCTCCATATAGTAGAGAAATTGGAGACAACCTCAAAGTCGATGAATGAATTGAAGCTTGGGGGGGCATGTCTCCAGCCTTTGATTATCATTCTGGAGTTAATCCACTATATTTTCAAGATGGGGTTAGAGTGCCAACCATCCATTGGTATCCCAACCTTTGGAAATTCTGTTGGGAATTTACAAGCATAGTTTAATTTTGTTTCAAGATTGTGTAAAAATGAAACCAATACCGAGCTTAGTCTTTGTTCTTTCTTGTTCTTGTAAATACATGAGAATGTAACTGAGAATACTTTTATCAGTTTTTTGGACTCGTAAAGGTTATACAAAAAAGGAACCCCCTAGAGTCTCCTTTAAGCTCTTTTCAGACTCTCTAAACATGAAAATATTGCCGAGTGATCTTTCTTCCTTTCCCACTCGTTAAAATGTTTGAAAGGGCGTCTTTTGAGTGATAATTTATCCCTTTTTCATCCTCGCGAGTGTAACATCCCCGGCCACCAACAAGTCGAGCAATGCCACTACTCAAATGCTTTACTTAGCTCTGATACCATATTGTAACATCCCCAACCACCCATGTCCGGGTGACACTACACGAGAGAAATCTCGTGTTCTCTCTGCGGAACATACTGTAACACACCCAACAACCAACTGAGCTATGCCACATAAATTTTTCTAACTGCATGGAATTAAAACATATGCACACAGAACACTTGTGGAAGCTTTACATGTAAAACGTAAATATACAAATACATATCATAAATGTATGGATTCACACTGAAGTAATAATAACATAGACATGCAACATATACATGAAATACCCATAAACATACAAACAATTATAATCATGCATAAGATAAACCCATAATATTAAACACATAAATACCAATGCAACATATAAATTTATCACACAATTGACACTTATCTTTGTGAGAATATCACCAACTACATGCAAACCTTCCATGAACCTCCCAGCCTTAGACCACACTCTTCATCACTCTCAACAATGAGTCATCACTGACATGGGACTAAACTCCACCCAGGTAAAGGGATTCCTAACCAGGCTAAAGGCGCATGGATAATAGGAAAGAATCCATCACAGGTGATCACTCAACTAACAAGCTATAGTCCCTCATTCCCTACATGCCTATCCCACTCAGGAAGTGTGCCCCTTCTCTGCTCAACAGTCCTTCGGCTACCCCACTTCCCTTCTAGGCTTTAGCAATAGGCCAAATAGGAAGTCTCAGATCACTGTAGCTGCAGTTCAACACCTTCAGGAAATCAATCGCCAACAATTATCTCACCCAGATAATTGCTCACGGGCCTGGCAACCCGCTTCTTCAGTCTAGCTCCCAAGCTAACCAGACACACCAACAAAAATGGCTATGGATACGAGTTTAGGTACAATCATGAAGATACAAAGGATAGCTCGATGGGTGTGAATACTCATGGATGATAGACTAGATGACCGAACGATGGAAGGAATGATGGAAACGATGATAGGAAATGAACTAAGTCCCAACAATATGTATGAATGTACCCAACCTGACACTTGTCATGTTGGGAGCTACTTTGGCCCACTTGTCCCAACTTTAGAACCTAGGATAAAATAATTATCCATAGTTTATATTTAAGAAATATTAATATAATATTCCTTTTTGGCTTAAGCTCCCTAGACTAGCCCCTCCCTTTCCCTAACCAGTGGATGTTAGTCCCCCATATCTTTTATCGTGGTTGGTATGTACACAATGATGTATTTATATTAATTATGAGACATGTACAAAAATAGGCGCACTGACCTTTAACATCTAGGATCTCTGGCCTAATCAAAATATAAGAATCTAAGCTTATAATAACTGGCTCACCAGCCTATAAAACATAGCATATACACAAAGGCTCGTTGGCCTCACAATCGCACACATTCAAGATATTGCACGCTGTATCCTGGAATGTGCACACTTCCTCCTTTTACTGCACAATACATGTGCGCACTATAGCATGAAATGTTCATATAAAATGATGTCATACAACTCACTAGCTTAAGTACATTTGCATTTACATTTACAATTGGGTTCGACCTTAGGAATATTACAGCGAGACTAACATTATAGAAAAGGAAAACACTGGAGTCATCTTTAAGTTATTTTCAGACTCTCTAAACATGAAAAATCACTGAGTTTACCTTCTCTGAACTCGTTAAACAATCATACATTGAAGGGCCCATATGGGACTGAACCCTTACTTCTTCCAGTTCGTTAAAGAAAGGAAGAGGTACTTACCAAAGGTAACTTATATCAAGCATATGTTACCCTCCTCGAGCTCATTAAATAAAATAGAGTTACTCGTCTATCTGGATGGGGGAAAAATTTGAAGAAAGCAAGCCAAGCAGTTTTTGAAAACATCACCAGTCACTCTTACAGTCACCCTTGAACATGACACTTTGTCTTTGCATACATTTTAATCTGCTGAACCTATGCACTGAACCAATCCTCTAAGTTTCTTTACTCCTTTGGGTCACCCGACAAAAGTCACAATATCCACTGCATCATCATGTTTTGGTCCATGTCATGTTTATGTTGTTGTGCCTCAGTGTTCAAGGGAAGTATCTTCCTCAAGAGTCAACCATCACAAATTTTTTGTTTCAATACCTATGTAGTCCATGTTCATTTGATCCACCAACTTACATCTCTATGTCAATTTCATGTTGTTGATGGGGGATACATCAAGGCCCTCCTTAGACGAGTCTGTTCCTGTTGAATCCAACACATTATCCAACAACCAGACTTAGAAACCAATTAGTACCTTGGTAATTGCATGTCTTAATGGAAGGCCTCCTCACTTTCGACAATGGGTTTACATTATTTACCTTTGATCGAATGATTCCATGAATGTTCGACTTCAACTAATTTATTCACATTCACCAGAATGTAGTAGGGTACCTTGGGAATCATTGACATCAATGGTGATTTCCATCACACTTGATAATGGTTTACCTCATTGACTAGTAATAAAGATCGATAAGAAGACCCTGGGCTAAGTGATCACTCTGGTATGTACTTTTCCCAGGTTGCGACGAAGTTTCTCTTGAATATTAACACATATACTGTCACATAGATCCAATTTTTATTGGTCCATGTCTATGTATTGTCATCTCGTAGATCCACTATGTATTTTTTGTGGCTACAATCAATTCATGTCATGGAAGTATAAATCCACATTGTATCTTTGGTGGCTATACTTTTTGTTAATATAATTATGGATCCGCGGTGTATCTTATGGAAGCCATACCTTGGAGGTCTATATCACTCAAGCATAGGTATGTCTGCCTTTGGTTTGAAATATATCATAACATTTGTCTGATGGTTGTATGAAGATTCTACTAGGTTCTCTGAGTCCATACCCTAGCTCGAAAAAGTCTACAAAGTACTTCAGTCATCAATTTCCGTCTTCTAACTTCGCACTTTGGGGGGAAATCTGTTATACGTCACAATTACTCATTTCAATGATGACCTATTGTCTTCATTACAAGTGTCACAAGTGTCACAGACATCATACAGTCATCTTGCCTATGTCATGTCTTGAACGACATCACAAGGAACACTTGAAGACACCCTCAAAGACTGGTTAAAGAAGGAGAAATCATTGGACAAAGAGTACACAACTTTTTCTTTGAGAAAGACCACTTAAAAATCAATTTTGAAGAGAAACACTCCCCTACCCACTAACAGGGAGGGCTAGCACTCCCTAAACTCCTTTGGGGGAGCGTTGTAGCGCTCTGTGCACCATTCTGGGGGAGCATTGGGAAATTTGAGGAAATATTGGGCATCACTCCCCTACCCACTAGCAGGGAGGGATAACACTCCTTTCCCTTCTTTGGGGGAGTGTTGTAGCTCTCTGTGCACCATTTTGGGGGAGTGTTATGCTGTTGAGAAAATCAGGGGAAGATCCCCCTTATCTCTGAAATCAGTTGGATTCAAATCTGAGGTCAAGTTTGGATATTAGGGAGGATCCACAACAGATGGAGAAATATCCTCAACCTATCCCAAGAATCTATAAGGTGGTTAGGCCTCTCCAAGATTATATAAGGAGGCCTCATCATGGTGAAAGGGAGAATTGGAAAAATACCTAACTTATGATCTCATAAGGAGGGGAGACATTAAAGGCATCAAACTTATGATCTCATATGGGAGATAATAAGTGAAGCATAGTCATTTTGTTTGTGGATCATTTGAGCAAGGGGTTGGATACAGAGAGCTGGAAGAGGCTGTTGCAACTTCGTCAAAGGTCTATAAGTATCTCTATTGAGTTCTCATTAATACATGTGTGTTCGCGTTCAAATGGTCACCAGGTGAGAAAATGGAGAGAGCTTGCATACCCTGTTGGGTCCGGTAGGGTAGAACAACTGTGGAGAAAAAGGGTTAACAGAAACAAAACAAACTACAATCTAACTATCAACTGAAAGCAAATAACACTGCAAAAATAAACAAAAACATCAAACACAAGACACAGGGGTCATCAATGGTTTCAGGCTGGTGTATTAATGAAACCAGAGAGAACGCTGAAGAAAGAGACCAGGGGTTCCTTCTCCCTCCAGCGGAAGGATCTTCGGGGCCCTCAACACAATGCTTTCCTTACAAATGAAATGAATTGCGCACAACAGTGAAAGAACTATGGGTGATGCAGCTGATGGGTTTATTGTCAAAGAAGGAGCCTTGAACCATCTGAACAGCATAATGGTGCTTAGAATTCCTTGCCAAAATAGTGTACCCTCATGGCCTTTTATAGCAACTTCACGGGCGGTCACGTAACCTTTTCCAAGTGTGAATAGGGGCTCATTAGGGTATATTTAGGTTATTAATCCACTGATTTTGCAGAGCCGACTCTGATTTGAGAGTCAAATCATCTTGGGGGTCGGTCCGTAGGCGGTCGGGAGGCCAACCTATGCAATTAATGTGCTGTATTAGTAGATGCGCGGGTTTTTGTGCTGACAGTCACGCGTCGAGCGCACATGCGCTAGTAATACGTTTTTATCCCGCGCATGTGCGCGTGCATCAAGATGATGTAAAGCGCCCTTCAATTTTTGGTTACTTTGTATAGTTTTTTTCCCTGTGAAATTAATTCAGTGCCACGAGTGACTTCATTGTTGTTTTGATGATGTGGAGTTCTTGTCACCATGTGCAGATGAAACATTAGTGATAAAAGATTCCCCCTGATGGATGAGGTTAGGAGCATATGTATAGCCGAAATCCATCAATGTTTCTTCTACTGAGAATGTGGTTGTAAGGGAAAGCAAGAGTGGGACTGTTCGGAGAGATCCGTTGGAGAGAGAAGGAACCGGTATCTCGACCTTCTGAGAGACGTGCAGAGAAAAAATATACAATTGTGTACAAACGAGGCGGGCATGCCCCATGCTCGTGTGATGTAACTCTGAAAAAAGATGATGGAAGTGTTGGTGTAGACAACTGCAGCACCCTTGGGGGCGGTAATGATAAAGGCAGAAGAAAATTATGCAAAGGAACATACTCTAAATAATAGGCAATGATCGTTGTAATAAGCAGCGATGATGATGTGGGCATTGATGGCCCTACCACGTTCAGAGGTCTTCGGCAAATGACAAAAATAATTGCAACAGTCGCATAGTAAGACCCACCATAACATGAGAGAGTGTTGGCATCGAATGTTATGGGGGCCAACGACAGCAGGGAGCAATGGTGTTTCACCCTGTGCCGTCCGAGATCTCTCATTAAAATAGAGAATGAGAATCAAGATACTGTCACCCTTCTGGAAAAGTGTGTTGATATCGACAAAAGGGGGACGCGACTCCCAGAAGCAAAAAGGTGCTCTGTGGAATCTACTGAGGTGAGGAAGTGGCAAAGGTACGTGGATGAAGTCAAGAAGTGGGATGACTCAAGACTTCCCTTGGTTGGAGGAGATATAAGAGAAACAATGGCCACAACCATGTAACAAGGTCGAGTGTCAGGGGGACGACGAGACTGGTGTTAAGTTGTGCCAGAGGCGGGACAAGGTGAAAAATTCAGAGGGAAGAGGTAACTGACCTGTGGGGTACTCTGAAGATATGGACGATGTCGGCAAGGGTAAATGATAAGTACTGCTCCAATCCAAGGGTGACATGGGTTGCATGTGGCCAAAAGAAAGAAAGTCGCCAACGGTGACAACGAGGAAGGTAATGACTAAAGGTAAAGGTGTTTGTACAATAAATAATAAATAATAAATAATAAATAATTTTGGGGAGAAATGTACAAATACAGAAACGGGTGCCCCAGGGAGGGAAGAATTGTCATGAGAAACTGATGAAGGGTGGGGGCCCCATTGGCGAGTTTCTGTATGAGGTAGATGAAATGAAGATAGGGTCGCAGATGGGCAAACTGATGGTGGATGAAATGGTGGGTTCATGATCCTGCGGAGGTGCAGTTTAAAAAGAACATAACCATAAAGTGATGATCTGGGAGTCCATATGGGAAGCTAGCAAAATGAGGAGAAGAAGTATGTGGTTAATTCGCAACATGATGTAAGACTATCGGGACTCCCATCCCTAAAGGGTAATGAAGAACAGCATGAATGTCAAAAGTGCAAAAAGGTGCTATGAATGGGACAACTCATGTGGGTGAGAATGCTATCGGATTATAGTACCGTAGATGCAAAAATGGAGGTGGGGGTACTGCAGAGCCGGAAAAGGGTGTCCTAAAGGTCAATATCAGAGGGAATGACTGGAATTGTAAATGCAACACAGTGGGAGAGACTACATGCCAGTGCTGAGTATATACCTGAAGGAATGATGTTAAGAGATGATGGATCAAGTACCTGCACACATAACAACCAAATACCCAAAGTGAACAATATCTGAAGATAATACCAAATATGAACATGTATTAGATAAATGTGACAATGTACGTGCGTACCTGGCCATGATGAAAAAAAAAGGTGCCCCGGGGGATCAGGATAAAAAGTGGCCCAGGGACAGCCATGATGTAGGCGACGGGACGCTGATCCCGTGGCTGAAGACGGTTCGAAAAATGGACGTCGTGGGCTCCCGGAATGGTGAGTGGAAGTTTGGCCAAAACCCTATATATAGCTGTAGGGCCCACATTGCCACCTCATTTGTACCTGCTGCTATAGTGAGTTCCAGAGCAGATCCAGAGGAGATTGAGTGATTCCGAGAGCACGAGGCATCCATTTCCCGGTGTGCGAGTTTCAGGTTAGTGGTCTGAACATCCTGCATAGCTATAGGTTTCCAATTTTTGGGAAGGGTAGGTATGGGGGGTCGTACGGGGGTTTTTGGGGGTTTTTGGGTAGAGGGTGGGCCCACATGCATGGGCGACTCAGTGGAAGATGCGCATGAGTGCACGCCTGTTCCCTGAAGAAGCGTGCATGTGTCCGCGTGGGTAGGGAATTAAGGCACGCCTCAGGGGCACGCCTGTGAGTTGGACAGGCGCGCATGAGTGCGCGCCTGTGGGATGAACAGGCGTGCTCATGAGCGCGCCTGTGAGTATGACAGGCGCGCTCTAGAGCGTGCCTGTATTGTGAGCAGGCGCGCTCATGAGCGCGCCTGTGGGAAAAATAGGCGTGCGCGCATGCGCGCCTGTATAGTGAACAGGTGCGCATGTGCGCGCGCCTGTGGGTGGTAAAACCGCGCCTTTGAGGCAAGGTTTCAGGGTGAAAAATTGGCTCTTTTTGATGTATGGGATAATTGCCTCATCTAATGACTCTGGGTTGTGTGCAGGCGGTGATCAGTGACCATGGATGTACGGTGGCGCGAGCGGGACTGGGAGCTGCTGCGAGAGGCTGTGGTCCGTGCGAGGCCTGCAGTTCGAGCTTCTTTAGCAGCCAGTGGGTTGCTAAATTTCTTCGAGTGCTCTTTATTACGAGCCCAGGAGTACTTGCTCCAGTTCTTGATTGAGATGTGGAGCCCCAAGCAGCACTGCTTCCTCGTGCGAGGAGAGCAGATTGCCTTCACTGCGGTGGAGGATGTTTATTTCTTGACTGGGCTCCCCTTCCGGGGAACACCGTTGCCGGCAGAGCCTGTGCTACCGAGAGATACTCCTCTGCAGGAGGTCACCAAGCGATACTGCTCAGGCGAGCACTATATGACTGGGTCATCAGTGCGCATCAATGCGATAGATGCCCTGCTGCATCATTGCATAGCAGCGATGATAGTGTGGGTGTACGGGACCCGAGCGCCCCACCGGATTAGTGGTGGTGAGATGATGTTGATGGAGAGGGTGGTGGTGGGCCGTGAGCGGTTCGCCTGGGGTCTGACTCTACACGCGCAGATGATTGCGCAGCTGGACCATTGTCGGTCCACAGGCAGAGGGGAGTTCGCTTTTGGCTCCATCCTGGTGGCTTTCTTTTTGGAGAGGGTGCCGATGTTGCGCCCGAGGGTGCTGCTGGAGGTACCAGGGGTACGAGAGTCATGCTTGAGGCGGTGGTCCCAGATTTTGGTTCACCACGACGGTGGCGAAGGTGGACATTACTTCACTGAGGAGACAACTCAGATATGGCGGCAGATGCCGCAGTTTATACTCCAGTTCCCCTATGCTGGGGTGGACTTCCGGGGGGACCCGGATATGGTACTGCCTCCTAGGGAGGTTTTTGACCACAGAGGTATGTTGTGTATTTGTATGTTGTGATTTGTGGTTTTGATATACCAGTGCATATGTTTGATGTATAGACACCGATACCATCTGTTGTTTCTTGTTTGGTGCATGTGCAGATTTGGCACCTCATGCGCGTGAGGTGGAGGTGTTCAGAGCGCCTGCGCAGTGAGAGCAGGAGAGACCACCGCGTGCAGGGAGGCGTCCGAGGGATGAGGCTACTGGGGGACCAGCAGGGCCCGAGAGACCAGCGCAGAGGTGTTGTTTTGATGACCCTGGTGCGGGGCCATCTCATGCTCCTCCGGCGGCAGCCGGAGTAGATGATAATGATCTAGTCCTTCATTTTGAGACGGTGTTTCGAGACGTGCCTAAGGGCATGTGGACCCGTATCCAGGATGAGGAGTTCCTGGAGCAGTGCATCGGGTTACCGCCACCATGGCAGTCGATCATGCGGCGAGCAGCTGTGCTCGCTGCGATGACGAGTGGACGCCTGCCGCCTGGGCAGGGTGGTCCTATGGATGTTCCACCACCACCGCCTGGGGAAGGTGGGGGTGGGCCACCACCGCCTCCTGAGGGAGGGGCAGCTGGGGGTGCCCTAGAGGCCCCCTAATTGTATGATGCAGTTTTGTATACCTTTTTGATTATATAGGCTG
This sequence comes from Picea engelmannii, assembly GCA_009831015.1. NCBI lineage: Eukaryota > Viridiplantae > Streptophyta > Pinopsida > Pinales > Pinaceae > Picea > Picea engelmannii. Next base: position 95,923 of record ML787485.1, on the reverse strand, counting down.
GTGAGCCGATTTTTTGTACCGAGATGCGGCACGGGCCGGTGGGCCGATGTATTTTTTGTATGTAAACATTCGGATGGCCGGTGAGGCCAATATATATAT
>ML787485.1:53186-87400 GCA_009831015.1 Picea engelmannii | reverse complement strand
TGGAGGACAACTTAGTGAGTTGTTTAGAAAAATTTTAGATGAAATTTTTTTGTGAGGCTGGGGGTAAAAACCAACCTCGTTTGATTAAAAGTGGGAGTGGATAGTCCAATCAAGAAAAGATGGGGTGTTTTCAGAATCCCTTTGGAGGAAACCTACTTAAACCACCACGTTTCAAGATGAGGCTATGTGAGTGCGAAAGTGACTTTTGTGTGTGAGTGAAAGTGTACCAAATTTTAGTTATTTAGATGTCACCTTTCAGCATGTGGACATCGCTTGGTCCTTAACAAGAGTTTGATTACCTAAACCAAATAGATGTCATTGGTACAACCTTGCGGAATTTTAAAAGCCCTAGGAAACTAGCATGTGGACATTGTGGTCCGTTACTATCCTTTAACTCCCTATGTGTGAGTTAATCTAGAAAAAGCATGAAACTATCCTAGATTGAACATGTGGGCATGTGTGGGCCCGTTAAAAACTTTTAAACTCTCCTAGTTTTCTTATCTAAGAAAGCAGAAATTCGAACACTATTCTAGATTTGTTGGCATGTGGGCATGTATGGGCCTGTTACAAGAATGCGTTTGAAAAATGAAACTAAGAGGGGTGTCGAAAGAGCCGTTGTCCTCTCCTAAAAGTTTTGAATTTTTTTTGTTAAAGGGAGATGAGATCATTTTCTCAATCTTTTTCTGATTCTCAAGATCGCTTGATGGCGCGAGAGAAGAGAATAATCAAGATTGTTACTTGCAACTTCTAGTCCCGAATGTGATTTTAGATGTGATTAGAATATGATGTTCAACTTAGATTATAAATCAAGCAAGCCATCCACGTGGCAAAAAGAAAATAAGGGAAAAATGATTTTTATCCACCTAAGTGCCTATGTTTGTTTGACTATCCCCTTTATAAGTTGAGGGGTCTAAGTGGTGCAGTATTAGAGCATGCAAGACATCATTCTTGAGAAGGAAACTGACTTTCCCCACATCCAAAACCTTACAATGAAAAATTTGGTTCAAATGCGCGGCTATTATCATAGACAGAGGCGCGTTTGGCGCCTGCGCGCGCACTGTATTAAAAACCAAAGTTCATGCGCACGTCTGTGTGGTGGAAAACCCGCGCGCTTGTGATAAATTACTGAGAAATAAATTACGAATGGATTTCTCTTGATTCTCCTGTGAATCGACTGATCAGCAGGTCGACGGAGGCCGGTTTGTGTCCCTGCAAGTTAATAAAACAAAAAGGAAAGCGATTTAAACCCAATTGAGGGAGGATTTGATACCTAAATCCCCAGTGAAGTCGCCAGTCTGTTCGCGTTCAAATGGTCACCAGGTGAGAAAATGGAGAGCGCTTGCATACCCTGTTGGGTTCGGAAGGGTAGAACAACTGTGGAGCAAAAGGGTTAACAGAAACAAAACACACTACAATCTAACTATCAACTGAAAGAAAATAACACTGCAAAAATAAACAAAAACATCAAACACAAGACACAGGGGTCATCATTGGTTTCAGGCTGGTGTATTAATGAAACCAGAGAGCACGCTGAAGAAAGAGACCAGGGGTTCCTTCTCCCTCCAGTGGAAGGCTCTTCGGGGCCCTCAACACAATGCTTTCCTTACAAATGAAATGAACTGCGCACAGCAGTGAAAGAACTCTGGGTGATGCAGCTGATGGGTTTGTTGTCAAAGGAGGAGCCTTGAACCATCTGAACAGTATAACGGTGCTTAGAATTCCTTGCCAAAACAGTGTACCCTCATGGCCTTTTATAACAACTTCACGGGAGATCACATAACCTTCTCCAAGTGTGAATAGAGGCGCATTAGGGTGTATTTAGGTCATTAATCCACCGATTTTGTAGAGCCGACTCTGATTTGAGAGTCAAATCATCTTGGGGGTCGGTCCGTAGGTGGTCGGGAGACCGACCTATGCAATTAATGCGCCGTATTAGCAGATGCGTGGGTTTTTGTGCTGGCAGTCGCGCGTCGAGCGTGCATGCGCTAGTAATACGTTTTTATCCCATGCATGTGCGCGCGCATCAAGCTGATGTAAAGCACCCTTCAATTTTTGGTTTTTTTGTATAGTTTTTTGCCTTGTGAAATTAATTCAGTGCCATGAGTGACTTCATTTCTGTTTTGATGATGTGGAGTTCTTGTCGCCATGTGCAGACGAAATTTCAGTGATAACAATGTGCTTGGCATGTTTCATTCAAGATTGTGTATACCTACATGAACTTGTATTTAATGGATAGATATAGTTTCAAACTAATCATAGTAGAATATGAAGCATTCTTTGTCTTTGATTGGATTGCAGGACTTGTTGAAGAGCTTGAGGATCATAGCTTAACTTGGACTGGGTGAGGAAAAACATCATAAAAAGGTACATCTTCTTCCTCTTCTCTATAGATTAGCTTAGCTAGGTTTAAAGGGATGTCAGTGACCAAATTTAGCACCTTTCTATCCTAATCTTAGAGATTTAGGGTCCAAGAGGGAATCCACCTGTTCACAGGGGGATTTTCTTGTAACAAGGATAACACGCATGCATTGATGGTATGGGAGGGTTTTCGGACCCAAAAATGACTCAAACAAATAATTCAAAAATCAAATATTCTTTGGTTATTCTATCAAAACCCAAAAATAAGGCATTTTTTCTCATGTACTTGACCTCGCTTATAAGTGACATATGAATGGGGCTAATGTTGAAATATTTTCAATTTGTGCTTGTATGGACTGAAATTTGACATGGTTAGAATAGACACATACATTGATGGTATGTGAGGGTTTCTGGACTCAAACATGACTCGCGCAAACAAATTGAAAATCAAATAACAAGCCTATAGAATAATTAATGTGAATGGGCCCAATGTTGAATTTTTTTTAATTTGTGGTTGTATGGACTAAAATTTGACATGCTAGGACAACACACATGCAGTGACAGCATGGGAGGGTTTCCAGAATTAAACATGACTTAAAAAACCTTGGAAAATTGTCATATTCAACAATAAAATATTATTTGGTTATTATATCAAAACCCAAAAATAAAGCACACATGTTGATGTACTTGACCCCGCTTATAAGTGACGTGTGAAGGGGCCAACATTGAATTTTTTTCAATTTGTTCTTGTATGGAATAAAATTTGACATGGATAGAATAGATGCATGCATTGACGATATGTGAGGGTTTCCAAACTCAAACATGACTCGCAAAATAAATTCGAAAATCAAACAACAAGCCTATAGAATAATTAATGTGAATGGGGCCAATGTTGAAATTTTTTCAATTTGTGCTTCCGTGGATTGGAATTTGACATGCTAAGACAACACACATGCATTGATAGTATGGGAGGGTTTTCGGCCTCAAACATGACTCAAAAAAATAATTATAAAATAAAATATTCCTTGGTTATACTATCAAAACCCAAAAATAAGGCGTGCTTGCTCATTTACTTGACACCTCTTATAAGTGACATGTGAATGGGGCCATCGTTGAAATTTTTTCAATTTGTGCTTGTATGGACTGAAATTTGACATGATAGGAGAACACACATCCATTGATGCTATGGGAGGGTTTTCATACTCAAACATGACTCAAACAAATCATTTGAAAATAAAATATTCTTTGGTTATTCTATCAAAACCCAAAAATAAGGTGTGCATGCTCATGTACTTGACCATGCTTATAAGTGACAAGTGAATGGGGCCAACGTTGAATTTTTTTCAATGTGCTTCTATGGACTAAAATTTGACATGGTTAGACTAGAATACATTGATGGTATGGGAGGGTTTTCGGACTTAAACATGACTCACACAAAAAAATCGACAATCCTATAGAATAATTAATGTGAATGGGGCTAATGTTGAATTTTTTTTCACTTTGTGCTTGTATGGACTGAAATTTGAAATGCTGGGAAAAAACACATGCATTGATGGTATGGGAGGGTTTCCGGACTCAAAAAAATAATTCAGCAATCAAATATTCTTTGGTTATTCTATCAAAACCCAAAAATAAGGTGTTCCTGCTCATGTACTTGACCCCACTTATAAGTGACATGTGAATGGGGCCAACGTTGAAATTTTCTCAATTTGTGCTTGTATGGACTGAAATTTGACATGGTTAGACTATAGGCATGAAATGACAGTATGGTATGGTTTCCAGACTCAAAATTGACTCACACAAACAATTCAAAAATCAAACAACATGCTTATAGAATAATTAATCTGAAGGACTAGATGAATTAATACATAAATATGACATCAAATTTCGATATGAATATTCTTGAATCCTCTATGAATATACAATATCAAATCCTATTTCATAAAATCTTTGGTTATTTGATCATAACCCAAAAATAAGGTGTGCCTGCTCATGTACTTGAAACCGACGCATATAAGTGACATCTGAATGGGGCCAACGTTGAAATTTTTTCAATTTGTGCTTCTATGGACTAAAATTTGAAATGGTTATACTAGACACATGCATTGATGGTATGGGAGGTTTTTCAGACTCAAACATGACTCACACAAACAATTCGACAATCAAACAACAAGCCTATAGAATAATTAATTTAAGTTTTATTTTGATGGAGTATGCAATGCCTTGGTGAATTCTTATTGATTAATATTCTCTTTTAGAACTCACCTAGATATTAGAATCCTATTGGCACATGATCAATCTACTTAGTGACATTTTTTCTTGTATATTTCAATAATTTTATACATTATACATAGTTCTTTTAATTGACATAAAATTTCAAGGTGTCAAGCATCAATAACATGTTTATGATCAACACTAACTCAACTCACACATGACAACTTGTAAATATGAGGTCCAACATGTTACATAAATAGGGTTATCGTAAAGTTATTTTTCACATTGATTATATCATCATTCCATAATCATGTGATGCATTTGTTTTTTAGTTTTCTAACTATTTGAAATTATGTTATATATGCTCATTGTTTAGCTACATATTAGTGATATAGTAATTTAATAATTTCATTAACACTTGTTTTAATAAATATTGGTTCTATTTCTTTGGTGGCATCCTTATGTCATTGAAATATTTCTCAATTGAGTCTTTTTTCTTTTAATTGTGTTTTTATCCTCTTGACCTTCCCTCTTTCTATAAATGATGAATACAGTGGAACCACTTATGAATAATTACACCTAACTATAAGTAAACATACCTAATGACTACTTCATTACTAACTCAGACAACCAAAACATCATTCTTCATTATCACACTAAGATGACTTGCCCTATACTGTTGGAAACATATGGCACTTTTATCAACCACTTTTTCCAAGTGTGATGCTAAACTCGTCCAAGCATTCTAGTGTTTCACATGTCAGATACATGGCAATGAATTTGGACATGGTTAAAAATAGCCACCAACATTTTCCTACCACATCATAACATCAACTATGGTTCGAATATTTGAATATCTAATGATTGTCGGGGGCAATTAAAAAAAAACAAGAAAATTACAATTTTTAAAGTTAAAATCCGACGACAGGGCCAATTTTTTGGGTGGCATCAGAGGATGTCATCGCATTTTGGGTTCAAATGTAGTTGTGAAGGATTATCAATTGTGACATTTATTTTAGAACTACCATCAAAATCATTCCCATAGGCATCCATTCCCACCTGGAATGATCAATAAATGTCATCATCGAAAATTTCATCATTGTTTTCATAGTATTGCAGCAACGAAGTTTCAATGAACATGATGTTCGTCATTATTATAACATCTTCATTTATAACATCTTCGTCAAAACTGTTCGAAAACATGGGAATTTGTCCCATGATTTTGGTGGCTAGAAGAAGACGCTAGATGACATTTTTAATTCAAATAATGATTCCGTACTAATATTCTTTATGGAGAAAAAAAGTACTTAGATGAGAGCAAAAAAAAAATACAAGACATAACTAATGAAGCTTGTGAAATTTATCAAGTTCTTATTTTTTGATGTTATTGCATGCCCTTACAACACTAGATGTGGGGACATGCTTATCGAACAAATTTTAAAATAAACAACTAAAATAAATTGTAGTAGGACTAGACATGGGCAGTAATGACCTGTGAATGGGGCCAATGATGAAATTTTTTCAAATTGTTTATGTATGAAATGAAATTTGACATGGATAGACAATTCGCATTCTTTGATGATATGGGAGGGTTTCCAAACTCAAGTATGACTTGCACACCCACTCTATATATCCTATCTCATCCTTGTTTTGTTTGAACTTTCTTGGATTAATGTCATGCATGGAAATTTCTTTATATTCATCGTCATGGTCATGCAATATTTTACAATGGCTTTCTTATTTTGACTAAAATTAGTGCCAAAAACATTGTTACACTTCCCATAATTATTAATATCATGTGCTAACTTAACCTTTTGAAATGCATATTCAAGAGTGTATATTTCAAACATATCAATCTCTTTCTAAAATGGCACAATATTTAACCTAACATCAAACTATTGTTTATCACTTGCTTCTACAAGAATAGTAATATTGATCTAGGAAAATATTCAATTTATGATCACCTTTTTTCTCTATTTTATCCGCCTTTGCGGTTGATTTGAACCTTTGATCCTTTTAAATGAAAAAAATAGTATCCCTTATAGACTGCTAGGAGAAAACTTAGCCAAAAATTAGGTTTGTAAAGCATCTCTTGGCAACCAATGAGATCCGTTGATTTTCTAACTGACTCTTCTCTATTTAAATTAATGGTCCATAATGTTGTTTTGGTGATTTGTTCCCTTTTTCATTTCATTGTATCCCTCTTTATGACAGAGAGTGGGTTAGAAACAAAAACCCTTCATTCCTCTTATAAAATAAAGTTTTACTTTCATGCTACTCCAAAGTCACTTTATATATAAAAAAAATTGCTTTATAATATGGAATTTTGAATTTCAAATTGAATTTTTTTATGGTGACTAAAAAATAACCCAAAGGGGATCCACTAGAACTTATAGGCACTCATTGGTTTTAAGTGGGAGAGGATGTTGATTATTATCATGTGAATTTGATTATAAAGTAACACAACCTTTCCATTCATTAGCTTTCGAACCTTTCAGTTATGATGGGTCCATGACCACATCACCTTGAATCCATTGGTCCACGTTTTCACCACCATAGGACCTCTCATCCACCATTGTATATGACATATAATATGTGCCTTGTAGGATGACTTGTGCCCACAATTATTTGTAAATGGAGGATAGATCTCACGATCAAATCTTAGTTGTTATATGGAGTTATCCACCTTTTGCGACAGATGAAGTTTAGACTACTACCCAAAACCTCATCCCCTACAATATTACCTATATCATTGATTAATTTTTTCTATTTGTTATGGGCCAGTCATGAGGTTTGAAAACCAAGGAAACCCCCTCCCCTTCAAATGATGCAAGGTCCTATGGGAAATTAGATCCTCTTTGTTAGTCTTTTCTTCCATCATCCATTTGTTAATCAGTTGATGAATGAATCAATTTGTGGAAATAGAGTAGAGGAAAAGTAGTAGGCTTTGATTTTGATGTTTAATCTATTATCCCTAGGGAAATTTGGAGAAACACAATTCTCTCAAAGAGATGTTACATCAAATTATAGGGAATTTCCAATGCGCACATACATCAAGGTACCAACATATTTGGTTTGAAGCCTATCCCTTCAATGTACCCATTTTAAACATGCCATGTTGTAGGGATATATACAAACACAATAACAAGTATTCGACATTTTTTTCGAGTGAAAACCCAAACATTGCATCCATGAAAATCTCAAAATTGTTGGTCATTTTTATTGGTAACTCCTTGACTGATAAGAATGGAATAGAAATTTCCCTATCTAAGTAACAAGTCAGTGATAAAGAGGTATATTCATGTGCTATAGATAGAAAACAAATGGAATATATCCAAAATGATAAAGGTGTTTCCCAACCACAATTCCATCCCCACTATTTTCGTTAGGACTAGAAATGATGAGCACCACACGACCATATTCATTTGTCTTGTAAACCTTTGCTTCAAATGTTACAACACTAAGGCTAGAAAGATCCATCAATTGATCCATGCATTCCATGCCACTATCCAACCATCATAGTCAAACCTTTCCTACTAAGTGTCACCATGACATGTTTCCACCTTCTTACCATGTGTCATGTTGTGCTTCTTTCCATGTGCCATGTTGTGATAGGTTGAGTTTTCATTAGGAAGTGTGCAAGGTAAGTGGGGAAAAACTAAGGATATATAGTGGATGCATAGATGGAATATTAGGGTAATGCAGAGGTAGGTGGCTTCACATCTCTACTTTCCATGTTGGAAAAGGATGTGGAGGTTTGGAGAGGGGATTGTAGAAATAAGAGGGGATGTAGAGGGAAGTATAACGAGAGAAAGGTGGATGCAGGAAAATGTGAGGTGGAGGAATAAAGAGGAAGGTGAAATGAAAATAAATGGGAATGTGTAGGGATAAAGATGTGGATAAAGGATTATGGAAGAATGTGAAAAATTATAAGTTATAAATGATGAGAGTGACCAAAATTCTAAGCATATAAAACCCCTTTTTGAACTCAACCACAAACTCCTTTTCCATGGGTCCTTGAACAAAATTAGGGATATGTTGGAAACAAGACCTATAATTTTAATTCCATAGAATGATGGATATACAAGACATAGAGGGATTTCCAAAGAAAATCTACACAATAGCTTTTCATGCATTTCTCATGTACTTTATAAAGTAGAATGAGAAACTTGGCATCCTAGTGGGAGTTTTTTTAATGTTTCACTTTCATACTTCTTCAAATCTAAATCATATTATGTTAGTCCCAATACGAATAGAGACCTTAAAAAACCCATCTCAACCACCTTTTTCACTTGAATTAATCATTTGTCTTGAAAACACAATTTCACCTAAGATGGGCGCCATGGGACAAAACAACTTTTCATACTTTTTCAATTTTGAATTGGGTTCTATTATCTCCAACATGATCAATGACCCCAATAAAAATGTGTGATCCACTTCCTACATTCAAATATATTATTTAGTTGATTTGCAAAATTTGGCTTGAGGTGGGCCCCATAGGTAAAAGGGCAATTTTGGGTAGTGAGCCTTTTTAGGTAACAACAACAACTCCTTTTGTGGGATGGCTCTTCCTTGTGAGGATCCAAGAAATAGAATCTAGGGTGAGTAAACCAATGCCTTAAAAATTGTACTTTGAAGTCAAAACTTTTCTTCTTCTTATATTTTGTGTTTTATGACAACATAATATCTTGTTGGAAATGATCCTAAAAATAAACTAAATGCTAGAAATATTGAAAGGAAAATGTAGGGAATTGATTAAGAAAAATGGACAATCTACACACCTAACCTAAATGGAAGGTGGGTCCACTAGGTGACATGGCACCTCCAATGGAATCATGTATGAAATTTGATAAGGCTATGAGAACCATGCACGAAGATGGATGATGGGATGCTATATGTCATTAGAGTTTGGAAGGTAAAAAATTACCCATTTCCTATATGTTCTTTGTTGTTCTTATTTTTGGTAAACTTTCTCCATCCACGCTATAATTGGATCTTCATGAATAAAAAATTCTTCATAGCCTTTGGACTCAACAGTATGTGTAGAAAAAAAATTATATTTATCTTTGAATGTAAAATATGCACTTTCATTGGATCATTAGATGTAAGATCAACCCTTCTCTTCTCTCCAATGTGAGTACTATTATTGTTACAAGGAAAATGTCTCTATGGCTAGGGTAAACCACAATAGACAGAAATGACTGCAGAAATAAACTCTCTTCTCAAGTATGCTATACAAACAAATATGCTAGCAAGACAAGATAAAAGGCCTACCTCGTCCAGACGTTCTATGAATTCCACCGTTGAGCACTCGACCCAAAGCAATATACCTACAACTAGTCCTCAACAACCAATAAAATCAAGCATATGGTGATATTATATAATGTTAGCACATTAAATAGCATAATCCATTAATAAACATGACAAATATTCCCTTGGAATAATAATTCAATATATTTGCAAAATATCAATTGGATGGGAAATGAGTATTTCTATTAATAAATGATCGAGAGAAGTGAAAATGTTACAGACTTTCGTGTCAGCACGATTCAGAACTGAGAACCTAAGTTCCTTCCATCTAGGCCTCCACCACTTCAATCCTCCATAAAAGGAAAGATCATAAGAGAAAAACAATGAGTTTCTCAATCAATAAGGGAAGAGATTGGGGGCTAAACATTGTGTTCAGACTTAAAGGAAAAAGGGATGCAGAATCAATATGAAGTAAATAATTTCTCTAGAGTAACTTTTCTCTCAAAGTTGAATTCTTTCTCCTTCCATAGCTCAGAATTGGCCCATTTATAACCTTCAAAATTGAATTGAAGGTCCAATTCAGAATGTTTCCAGTATATGTAAGGCCAAGGATCATAGATCTCATGTCGTGACATGGAAACCTGACATTAATTTTCATTTTTTGGCACAAACCTTGATATACGTGGGTTGTAGTGGAGCATCCTGCATATACGCATGTTGTATAGTGTGCAAGATGCGTACATGTGGAAAAATGTTTATTTTTGGCTTTGGATTTTATAAACAAGGAAGATAAGTCTACATAGGGAAATGGAATAAGGCCCTCTGTGCAAGATTGCATAGGGTGAGACAAATCTTGCTATAACAAATGCCCCCTGATGTTTGAGGTCAGAGGAGTATCTGTGATGGCCTAAATACATTATAAAAAACCCAAAAGTGGAGTGGTAGGGAGCCAACTGGATGAACTAGTTGCTCATTACATTGTGCACTGACTTTGCATACATGGCTTCTAATAAAATTACACTGCAGATCCATGTGACAATATACCAAAAAAGTGTCCATGGCCATGAATAGAAAAATACAAATGCGGTTACATGCCAATAGTTTTCATAGTCATGAACAAGGCCCAATAGAACCAGTCTCAAAACCAATCTGAAGATATTTGTATACCATGGAGTACAATCTGATCTCCCATGATCACTAAAGTCATATAGGTACTAGTCCAATGAAAAGAAAGAAACAACTTAGGAAAGTTGTGGCCACATAATGATGTCTTCAAGTATTCTACGCAATTCGCCAAGGGTGAAAGTATACATAATGCGAATAAAAGAGTTGAGGTTGATGACAATGAGACATCGTTTGATTACCAGTCATTGAGGTATACCGTTAACAAACGTGAGACAACCTACCGATAACGAAAGTAGGTATCAAGGCACCGAGTACATTATTACAAGTGTGAATAGAGGAGTCGGTGTCAAACACTTGAAGAATCCATTGATTAAGAGACATTGATGTATTCCCAACTGTCAATGGTGAGAGATCCCGCCACTAATGACTGCAAGGCTCAAGGTACTCATAAGAATCTAGGTCTCATTTTTAGAATAAATGGGATGAAGTTGATGGAAAGAGACCCGATGAAAGGAGAGAATTAAGACATTTCTCATTAGTCAACATGAGGTACAAAGAAGGAGCTTCATGATTTGGTGGAAATTGAATGAAGAACATATTCACAAACCAATGACCCTATGCATCATTCACATGTGCCAAGTGCAAGTGGTACACAAAAAAGACCCTCTGAATAGCAGCCAATGATGAAAATTGCTGACAAAGGCGAGGAAACCACCAATAATGCTAATGGAATCCAAGACACTGGACAAATCCCAATGTGTGAATAGATGTATTGATGTCAAACATAAGGGAAACCAATTATGAAATGTCGACTGTTGGGTTCAAAGTTACCTACCAATGATGAAAGTAGGGCCAGGATGCACGATAGGACTATAGTATCATGTGATTCTGAGACAAATTGAGGGTATGGCTGACATGCAAAGTCAAGAGTTTTGAGGAGTGGCTGACATAGGATGATAGACTTCCTTTGAACAAGAGCATGAAACATATGGAGGACTACAACAACATAGACCCAATGATGAAACCATGAGATGCAGGAGGAAGCAATGAAATTCTCTATAGGGACTGGAAGAGTAACCAGTCGATAGAGAAGACTGTGTAACAATATCATCTTCCTAAGGCCATGGTTATCCCAAAATTATGATGATGAATGGACTCAATAACTTTGTTCTTTGTTCAAAGGCAACAAGACTACTGCCAACATAAGATAATACTCCCTTCCAACCCATCTTTTTTTATTTTTTCATAGACAAATGAATGGTATGATACAGAGGAGGAAACGAGTGTCGCAAGTAAGAAAAACTAGTTCCAGCAGTGGAACATACCTATGATCAATGCAAGGAGATGCATGCAGTATATGGACACTTGGAGGAATGTTCCCTCCTAGGTATAGGGTGTCAAATTATGAAGGATATAAACAAGGCTCTGCTTGGTTGAGGATGCAAAATTGCTGAGGAAAATAGTTTATAATGCAAAACGAGAATTGACTATAGGCTCAATAATGCAAGAAAGGGCATGAGATGCAATCATAACTTAACGCCAAAAAAATTCTTTTTTATGACTTTTATTCTACTTGGTGTGAAAAAGGGATAAACTTGTGCCAAATAGACGTCTTTTCAAATCCAATTTATGAGTGTGAAAAAGACAAGTTCACTCGGAAATCTTTTAGATTTTTGAAAATGATTCGGAAAAGAGCTTAACTAAGACTCACGACTTTTAAAGTCCAATTTAACGAGTGTGAAAGGGACAAATCACTCAGAAATATTTTCTCTTTTTAAAGATGAGTTGGAAAAGATCTTAAATTAAACTCGTTTGGGAGTCCTCGAGGTATAAGGCCGCATGTTTATGAGTGAGAAATGAGGCTCAACATCAAGTCACATACTAGCTATGAGGGAATCTCAGTCCTACGAAAAAAATCTTTGAATGGGAACCAAGTGAAGTATGGGATCTAACTAGGGCACCCATGTTTGGTAAGTCTCTACCACTTGCTAACGACACGACTTATAACAGATGGAAGGTTTTGTGCCGCAACAAATGGGTTCGTACCTATGGCATAAAACGTGAAAGTTTATAGGATAATGAGAAAATGGATGATGGAATGGATACCTATCCTATATGTTGGGTAATGAAAATACCTACCCATGGTGACGAACGACCAACATAACATTGAAATCTGCAAGAATCCCTGGTTAAAACTGCAAAAACCAACTCAATCCACCTTTATATTAGTCCATTAGGTGAAAAAACAACTTAAAACTATAGAAAATGGGTAAAAATAGTTTATAAATAGTAACAAAACCAAAAATTACTATACCATTTTGATTTTTTACCCAAATAGTGCAAATTGGACCAAAATACCTCCGAGATTCAAACGATGATTGAGGGAGCATCAAGAAACGAAACTAGAAACCGCCTAGACCAGGTAAATCTACTTCCCTTCCTCTTCATTTCTGGTGATTAGATTTTTAAATTATGTTCAAAATTTTTAGTAATTGAGGGCACAAAATGTGAAAATCGGTGTACACGGGCTATCTTCTATCAGGTCACATATACGATGAGTTATATGCGCCTGTGCAAACTGCAGGGCACATATAACTAGCCCTATATGCGACTGTAAGTGAATTAGACCATGTATAGACACACAAACAATGAATTTTAAGGATGTTAAATCAAATTTTAACTTGTCCTTGGCAGGATGGTTCTTGAATGGAGAGAAAGAGAGTAGAGGAGGTTGATATTGTTGTGGATCGAGATTTGGGGGCTCAAATGGATGAGGGCCTAGGTGAGGTTGTTGGAGATGCTTGTGGGTTACTAGAACCTTGAGAGTGAGAGATTCAACCTCAATGGACAACCATTGAGGATTGAAGTAGAAGATATCTAATTTTTGACTGGTCTATCACGTCGAGGAGAGGTTGTAAACCTCAAATCATGAGGAGCAGGGAGAAGAATGAAAATAGAGGAGTACATTGAAGCCCACTATGTAGCATGGAATCCTAAGGTAGGGATTCAACTCCCTATCACGGTGATAAAAAATCTCATATTGAATATTATTGTTCCTGTATTGACCAGGATCATAGTTTCGGCCTCGTTGAGCCAAGTGTCGAGGCCGCTCATGTTCTATGCAATGCAGTGTATGAGACCCATAGTATATGACTAGCATACCTCACTAATGGAAAATATGAAGAGCTAGTTGAGAGAGTGCAAAAAAGGGAGTAAGAAGAATTTTGGGTTTTCCTCTATCCTATGCAGTTTCGTTTTCAAGCGGGTTCCAGATTTGGGACCTAGAGTCAAGATTCTTCTAAGAGGACCTCATGATCCAACCATTGCATGATGGATCGTGTTAATGAGGTGGTAGGGGGGAGGTAGGGTGCCCATAGCCTACAACGAGGATTTATTCTACTAGTGGCAGTGACAGGTAATTTCCCTAGATGACTATCCCTATGCGGGGATAGAATTCCAAGGAGATTCAGACATGCCACTCCCACCAAGGACCACCTACGGTGACATAGGTATGTCGAATGTTTTTAAATATTTCATTGTTTTTGTATTTTTTTATTTTTTATAGTAGAACAAAAATATTTTTGGATGGTGCTTAAGTATTAACTAGACACTTGTGTAACGTAGACGTGGGTCTGCAATAGCCAGAGGGGTTTCCTTGACATTAACGGAGGAACCGGGGACATAAGGTAGCGGGGGGAGAAACCGAGAGGGTCCTACAAAACGTGCAGGGAAACCTGTCTTGTTTGACTCATAGGATCCCCATGGTTTAGGTAGAGGATCTTCTTGAAGCCATGTAGTGACAGGTGGTTGGTGTACCCAGAGCATGGGTGCGACTCTTTCGGCATCTCGCAAATGCCATAGTTTGTTACCATGACACACATCTAGCGCCATAGGCATAGATGTTGTAGATATTATAGTACCACCTTTATATGTGTATTGAGGGTATTAACCCCACTTTTGTACTATAAACACCATATTTTTTGAAATATATAAAAAGGGATCTTTGGCTTTACTTATATTTTACAATGTGTACATTGATGAGATGGTTTTCTTTTCTTTTAATTATGTGACAAATGCCAATCTAAAATGAAATTAGCATAAGCATCGAATATATGATTAGAAATCATAGGAATGTGATAATATGTAATAAAATCAAAATGTCATTCTAAAAGATGTACCCGTAGGAATCGTCGGAGTAAAGTAGGATCACACATGTGATAACTGTCGTTCAACTGACATACTACTAACTGGGAATCCAGGAGAACCTCTATAGAGAGAATACCATGCGAGATAGCATCATGAAAAAGTTCTATAATGACGCTATATTTATCCACATTTTTCATGGATGGCCCTAGGCATATGCCACCTGAAGACACCAGTAGACCCTCGGGTGAGTAAACCACCCAAGATGAGAAAGCTAAGTTTTGTGTATGATGACTGGCTCCATTTGTGAATCCTAGGTAGACTGAAGACTTCGTTGACATTTGCCAACAAAGGGAAAACTCGATAAGCAAGCTGAAGACAAAAATAAAGGGAAAATATATATACACTAAATTAAATTAGTATACAAAGTGTTTTTCCCAAGCTTTGGGCTCAAGCGTAATATCGTTTCAAGTAGATCCCACTTCTGGGATCGACCAACTTATTCCCTTCATAATCTTTTAACTCATAGGCTCCTTTCTCTAGAACACATCACATGATATAAGGACCATGCCACATTGGTTTAAACTTGCCTACCCCCAGTGGTTCTTTGTCTTTATCATACAAGAGGACCAATTCACCCTCAACATACAACCAAGGATAGATAGACTTATCCTACTAGGCCTTGACACGTCTTTTTTTCGCCTCGATAGCCGTAGATGCTTCTTGATGCTTCTCATAAAGACTCTCTAGGTGTACAAGGCTTCATTCAAGATCGGAAGTCTCAAGTAGGAGTGGGATTTCCAACTTAATAGAAGGTATTTCGCATTCAATCGGTACAATCAACTTGGCACCATGTACTAAATGGAAAGGGGAAAATTTGGTGGCATTCTTGATCGAGGTTTGGTATGCCCAGAGTGCAAGATATAGCATGATGTGCCAATCAAACTTACTCTAACTGACATTTTTTTGCAAAATGGTCTTGAGAGATTTATTGATGGCCTCTACTTGTCCTTTTTCTTAGGGGTAACAAGAAGAAGAGTGGCCATGTCTAAACCCCATCTTTGATTCTAGTTCTTCCATCATTTTGTTCTGAAAGTGACTTCCATGATTAGTGAGAATCTTACTCGGGATACCGAACTGGGAGATAATTTGATTGAATATGAAGAAGGAGAAAGTATTCCCATTGGATTTAACTGTAGGCATGGCCTCGACCCACATAGTAAAGTAGTTGAAGGCCACGATAATGTGTTGATGCCCCCTAGCTGAAGTTGGGTTGAAATCCACAAATTCCACCCCCCACTTGGTGAAGGGACCGACGGTAATGACTGGGTGAAGAGGGGCTAGATGCGAGCACATTTTTTGAGTGAAAACCTGGTAGGGGTGACACTTCTTAACCGCTTCAATGAAATATTTAAATATAGTAGGCCAGAAATAACCGTCTCACATAAGTTTCTGGGTTGTCACAAGCCCAGATAGATGACCACCACAAGCCCCACTATGGAAATTGTTTAGGACAGAATTGGACTCTTCGTGAGTTAAACAAATATGCAAGCTATTTTCTATTCCTCGGAAATACAAAGTGTAACTGACGATAGTATAATTCTTAGCTTGTACCTTACACGTCATTGATCATTTCGTGAGAGATGTTGAGGGAACTTCAAGGTTTGAATATAGAGGACAATGTCTCCATACCAGGGGTCGGACGCTGAGACAAGAAAAATGTGTTCATCCACAAATGAATCAACATGGATAACATCCTCATCTGATTGTGGAAAGTCAGATATTAACTTCATGAAGACTAGCAATTTCTTGGATTTCGAAGAATTGAAACCAAAATCAAACTCTTGTAAAATGAAAATCCATTTATTATATTTTCCCCCTATGATATGCCTAGTAAGGATGTATTGAAATGGATTTACATCGGCAACCACAATAGTATTTCAAATTAATATATAGTGACGTAGATGTTGGACTGCATGAACGACAACCAAATCTAGCTTTTCAACGTGAGAATAATTAAGCTCAGGACCGACTAAGTTTCGACTAATATAGTAGATGGCCTGCTCACAAAGCTCATCGTCCTCCTAAACCAAAACCATACAAATCATATCCTCATATGCGACAATATAAAGAAAGTAATCTCTATTTTAGTCAGGAGAATTCAGTAGAGGTGTCGATACCAAGGCTTTCTTCAAATCATCGAAGGACTATTGGGCTTGGTCATCCCAGATAAAAGGGGTGTCCTTCTTCAAAAGACACATGAAACCCTTAGTGATATTGGCATAGTTTACTATAAACTGACAAAGAAAGATAGCTTTCCCCTATAAACCTTGAAGTTTTCTAATCGTGCGCAGTGGAGGAAATCAAAGTATTGCCTCAACCTTTAGTGGATCTACCATGATCCCAGTCTCAGAAGATAGAAATCCCAAAAGATGACCAGACTTAACGCAAAATATGCACTTGTGAGGGTTCAATCGGATTCTATAGTAACGACATCTTTCAAAAACAAGCCGAAGGTGCATAGTGTGATTTGATCTCTTACGAGAGTGAGCAGCAAGATCATCAAGGTAAGCTTCAACTATGTGCTTAAGATTGTGAAAAGTGAAAGTCATGGCACGTTGAAAGGTTTCTCCGATGTTTTTAAGGTCGAAAGGCATTTTCCAGTATGCGAAAGTACCCCTGAGACAAATAAATATCATCTTGTGTTGATCCTCAGGTTTGATTTGAATTTGGTTATATCCTAAAAATTCGTCCATAAAAGAAAATACTTCGCTTCCCGCACACTCATCGAGAATCTGATCGATGAAATGTGTCGTGAAGTTGTAGGATAGGCCTTATTAAGGTTACGAAAGTCCATACATACATGGATGTATCGTTGCTTCTTATCCACAAGAACGGTGTTGGATACCCATTCAGTCAAGGGAACCGAGTAGATTAATCCAACATTAAGTAGATTCTCCACCTCTACCATAATAACAGGGGCCTTCCGGGGGTTGACAACTCTAAGACATTACTGAACAAGTTTAGCATCCAGATAAGTTATAATATCATGTTCGACAATACAAGGGTCGATTCCTCGCATCTCTTCATATGACCAAGAAAATACGTCTCAGAATTATTTGAAGAGTTCAGTGTAGATCAGGATTTCTTCTGGCAAATAATCCACACCAATATTTACATTTTCAACCTTTTCATGGGTATGAGAGATATTGATCATGATGGTAGGATAAATAATTGCCATGTTTCCTTTGGCATAAATTTCATTATTATCAAGTGGAACTATGGCGTGACCAACTATCTCACTCAAAGTAGATCGAAAGTCGTCTTATTTGATTCTTTCAATCTCTGGGAGAAAATAAGAGAGTTGATGCATATCATCCCAAGGTTTGTCGGAACCATTCATGGCTTCGATGATATCTTTTTCTAAGTCAAAGTCTCATCGAGGCAATCAAGTGAACAAGAAAATGAAGTGGCCCACACAGGCCTAAGAACGGGATCCTCCTCATCTTTCGGCGAGGCAACAGGATCGGGATCGATGAAAGAATCAAGAAAAACTTGATACACAATCTCTACTGCTGATAGTGGCATGGCCATTCCAACATGAAACTGACCTTCACAAGACAAAGTCGGGGAAGGTAGGGTCCACAGATCACTAAAATAGAAAGTGCATAAAGGAATGGACCTCCTAGTTGAGGTGGGCCTACTGGACATGGCGTAAATGTGGTGACTCGATGTCGCGAAGTCGAAAGTTCCAATAAGAGAAGAATACATTTCGGCATCGATATTATCAGTTGTCGACTGAGAATTTTCAATCACAAGGATCGAGGGTCCAATAGATACATTAGTACTAGAGTACGCAAAGGATAATTGGTTGATCATAACGATATTCCCTTCATGAGGAAAAAAAAGAATATAGAAGACGAACGATACGACGACGACCATATCATAGGTCCAATTGCATCTTAGTAACAAGTTATAATCAAGAGGCACATCAGCTACCTATACCTCCACCTCTACCGTCTTCCCACCTAAATGGACTGGAAAGGCAGGAAGAATACCGTGGGGGCAGAAGGAATGACTGTCAAAAGAAGTCAACATGTTCAATGACTTGGAAAGTGTCGAAGAACCAAGAGCTTTCTAACAAACTAGGGACATCACACAAGTGCAAATGCTTTCATCAACAACCACATGTTTGATGGTATACTTTGAGTACTCCACATGGATTTGGAAAGCCACATGGTAAGGAAAGTGAGGCTTCACATATGTGACGTCAAACTTGATAACTTTTCAGCCACTGGGTTCTAGAGCTCCTAAAGCGGACAGTAAGGCATTCTCTATGAAGGACACTTCTGGAGTACCTCCAAATTCGACATCGCACAAGGGGTTTGGCCCAGGTCCTAAAAAATAGAGTAGTTTTGGGAGGCTCTAGCATTTGGATTGTGGGTAGAGCACTTGAGTACTCCTTTCAGAATGCGAGGCGATGGCTTTCGTTTTTCAATCTGTAAGTTCATCTCCGAGGGAGGAGGAGGATATTATAGACTAGGAATATCTTATGAAGAGCTATAATCTTGAGATCAAGTGGCTACATGAACTTTCACACCAACCATATTGATACACAAATGATCACCATCTTGCAACGACGGGTTTTGACTCCCAGTAGCCACATTTTTGACATTTGAGGATCTTGAGGCCATGTGTTGGTTATGTGAAAATGGATTCATCAACACGATAGGAGGTACATATAATAGCCTCGTAGCTTCTGCAAGTTTGGGGCATAAATGGGTAAGGTGATCATCTGTGCAAATCTTAAAGGGAAACTTCACCTTACATCTTTCGTGTTTTCCTCTCCATCATTATTATTCGTATTCTCATTATTACCATTGTCCTTGGGTTTATTACCACTTTTCCCACCCTTACGGTTATTACGTCCTTTCTTCTTAGTCTCGCCTAGTTTCTGGTTACCATTTGGGTTGGCTGATGATTGAACAAAATGTACATCCGCCGACTAAGTGATGTTGGAAGACACAGATGAAGATGGCCCTCCTATAGACTGGTTTAGAGACAACTCTTTCAAATGGCTTGTCACCGAGTTTGCAGACTTTACATTGGCGGTACCTACAATGTCATCGGCATGAGGTCCAAGATTTTTCCTAGGGTCGTAATTTAACCTCGGTGCGTCCAGAAGAATGTGGTATACCATCCCATATTGAGCATATATGAGATCTAACTGTTGGGCTTTAAAGATCACTTCTTCCTCAGTCTTAACCCCGGGTGTTGCAAAATCCTTCGCGATAGGAGGGTGCAAAGACTTAAGGAACCATTCTAAAAGAAAGGTTGGGGGTATAGGAATCTTAATCAACCTCTTCCATCTATGCCACTCCTGGATATGATCTGAGATATGAGTGGTGGTGTCCTGGCGTGAAGTCGACAGAAGTTCTAGGCCAACATCATAATGAATGGGAAATTGGAAGTGGTTAAAGAAGACCAACACCAATTGAATAAAGGTCCCATATGCCCCCCTAGGTAGCTCAATATACCATTTCATAGCAACTCTAATGTGGGTGCATTGAAATAATATTAATCGAATCAAATCGACATTAAGGGAATTTGATGAGCACCAAAGGTGAAAGGTAGTGACATGATCACCAAGATCCTCTCCATTCTTACCTTCAAACTTTGGGTTGTCTGAAGGAAGCTTGGTAGGGAAGGGGGGCTATGTAGGGTCATGACTCACAGTGTCATTCATTAACTTAGACAAGTCTGGCAGATTAAGCGTGGCTAGAAAAGGGAGACGTGGTTGTGTCATCTGGCCCCAAGCTCCTGGGAAAGATTGTTCTTGAGGAATTGCAGCCCATCTAGGGTTCTGGTAAGCACCATGGTCCTGTTTGAGATTATAAGTCCCTCCTCCAGGATGATTCATAAAATGTTGGTTGGACATCATTCCAGTGGGAATGTTCTGTTGGGGGTTATAAAAGTTGCCCCTAGCCGGATTGGATCCGGGTTGGGGGTTTCCCAAAGCATGAAACTGACCTCCTTTGGGTGGGAATCCAGAGAATAGCGGTGGATTCATCATGCCAAATGTATTGGTTAGAATCTGCACTGAGGAGGTAGGGTTATAGGATGAAACTTGAGCTGAGGCTTGTCCGCCAGGTTGGTTGTTCCACCTAGAAGCAAGAGGATTGGACCCGGGGTTAAAAGCAGGAAATCCTCCCATATTAGGAGTCATTTGAGGAATTCAAGACCCATTAAACTAAAAAGGAATGTAAGGCGGTGTAGTGCCCCCAAGTCCAATGCTAGCATTAAGGCCAACAACTGGGATGGCGTTCGAAAACTGTGACGTAAAGTTGGGCATACCATAAGAAAAAGGACTAGAAGCCATAGGGATGGACTAAACATTATAGCCCGGTGAGTGACCAAGAGACCCAAAAGGGTTCAAGTCAGTAGCTTGAGCATTCACTATAGGCTAAGCCATAGTAATAATAGGTACCTCTGACACCACAACCATTTTGGTTGCAGAAGTTGAAGGGGTGTCATTAACTATAGTGGGTGTGGGAGTCGAAGGGGTGTCATTAACTATAGTGGGTGTGGGAGTCGAAGGGCTCCTAGTGTTTTGAAGACTAGGTTCAGTACACATCCTTGTAGAATCACAAGTCTGAATAGTGGATGTGTGTGTACCGTGCCTAATAACCCTACACATTTTAGAATGAAAAGACTCGAAATCTGGTGGTAACTGTAACAAGCGACGGGACCGGAGGGGAGGCTAGTCTGACTCCACCATCACTCAAGACTCTAAATATAAAAAAATATATCCTAAGGCCAATTAGTAATCAAAGAGCACACCAAAAGTCAAACAACCAATATGCATACAAATGGGGTAAAGTGGCTGAGTGGCCTCCCTCCCTAAAGAAGGTATGTCTCACCCAAGAGGGGCCTGAGATTCCCTACTAAAGAACGAAGGTAACATAATCAATTATAAGGGTCTTCATGGGCTTAAATACCAGTTAGTTAGATCCCCCTGGAGAGGTAATCCTCCATAAATGTTGTGTGTTGTCTGACCCTTATCTGACCCAGGGTACCTGCAGAATGACCCCTGCAAGTAACCTATGAGACACCTAAGTCAAGAAACTAATAAACCATTGTATAACCGATGCACATGTGAGTATTCGTAAGTTAGGTCCACCGTATGGGAAGGGTAGAAAATCCTGAAACCTTGAAAGCACCACCTCTCATGGAGGTAAAGGCACTAGCAAGATCCCCAGATACGAATAGATCCCCATAAATATCTCTGACGCTAGGAAGGTATCAGGGGGATATCCCTTCAACTAACTTTGCGCGACCTCGTGATTAAATATGGTGTGAGTGGAGCCTCCTAATCTTACCAATTATACAATGGATTTCTCCACTCCCTTTCTCAGACACATATGTTGACTTAATTGCCTTGGAGAAGTTTACTCACAAAATCCTATTCCAAGGCACTAAATCCTAAGCTAGTTTGTGCACCCTAGAAAATAAAAATGTGACTAATCAATTTTAAATTACAGTGTTGATTTTAGTGGTCATGATTACTCAAAAAGTTATGGTAGTGAAACTCATGATGTTATGACTCTGTAAGAAAAGTAAATATGAAAATAATGCAAAGTCCTAACTTTAACTTTCAATGAATTATATGCTTCTAATAACAAATGCAATTTTCAATTTCAACTCTGCAATTCTGAAGTAAAAATGCAATTTTTCATTATATGCACTAAGCTAATAACAAGGACTCAAAAGACAAAAAATTCCAAGCAATGCAAAATGCCTATTTTTTGTATTTTCAATATAATAAAAAATGAAAATGCATGGACTGAAAAGTAACTTGATATATAATCCTACTGTGTATAGAAAAAGATAACTCAAGCAGGATACTAAGAAGAAAAACGACGAACCCAATGTACAAGGACAATAAAAAAATGAAAAGATGATGAGAAAGACTCTGCCCATAAATTCAACCAAATATAGGTTTCATGTCATCCCACAAGCACTTAACAGACACTACAGAGACCTAAGAAGGCTCAACGAACATAAAATCCCACCCAACAATCACCAAACCAATCAAAAAGGAAAGAAGAACTTATGTACGCAATTGTTTGGGCAAACAAAGTGTATATACTCATCTTGCAATGAGAAAACTTGTGTATGTACATGAATGTTAGGGAAAAAATGCTTATATGTTTAAAAAAACAAGGCCAGGCAAAGGAGAAGGCTAAAAAATCTGACCCAAAGTGAACAGAAACTGTTAAGCAATGATGTGACAAGAAACATAAAAGAAACAAGAGCAATCTAAGGAGAAAAGTGCTCCAAACCCTAAGAAAGAAGATTCAATCCCAAGTATGGTCGCCAATTTTGTTACGAGGAAAATCTCTCTATGGCTAGGGTAAACCACAACAGATGGAAATGACTGCAAAAATAAACTCTCTTATCAAGTATGTTATACAAATAAATATTCTAGCAAGACAAGATAAAATTCCTACCTCGTCTAGATGTTTAATGAAGTCCACCGTTGAGCACTTGACCCAAAGAAATATACCTGCAACTAGTCCTCAACAACCAAGAAAAGAAAGCA
Source organism: Picea engelmannii (assembly GCA_009831015.1). Taxonomy (NCBI): domain Eukaryota; kingdom Viridiplantae; phylum Streptophyta; class Pinopsida; order Pinales; family Pinaceae; genus Picea; species Picea engelmannii. The sequence continues at coordinate 63,708 of ML787485.1, read as the reverse complement.
TATGGTGATATTATATAATGTTAGCACATTCAATAACATAATCCATTAGTAAACGTGACAAATATGCCCATGGAATAATAATTCAATATATTTTCAAGATATCAATTGGATGGGAAAAGAGTATTTCTATTAATAAATGATCAGTAGAAGTGAAAATGTTACATACTTCTGTGTCAGCATGGTTTGGAACCGAGAAACTAAGTTCCTTCCAGATGGGCTTCCACCAATTTAATCCTCCACCTAAGGCAAGCTTATGAGAGAGAAACAATGAGGTTCTCAATCAATAAGGAAAGAGCTTGGGGGTTGAACATTATGTTCAGACTTAAAGGACAAAGGGATGCAGACTCAATATTAAGTAAATAATTTCTCTAGAGTAACTTTTCTCTTAAATTTGAATTCATAATGTTTCTAGTATATGGAAGGCCAAGGATCATAGATCTCATGTCATGACATGGAAAATCGACATTAATTTTCATTTTCTAGCACAAATCCTGATGTATGCAAGCTATAGTGGAGCAGCCTGCATATACGCATGTTGTATAGTGTGCAAGATGCACACATGTGGAAAAATATTTATTTTTGGCTCTGTATTTTTTAAATAGGGAAGATAAGTTTGCATAGGGAAATGGAATAAGGCCCTATGTGCAATATTGCATATGGTGAGGAAAATCTTTCTATAACAATTATCAATAATCCCATTAAATTACAAGCTTGGATATTGAGGTGCTCATGGAATTTTTGTTGCATTCCTAGCTTCATATTCAAGGTGGCATCCATGTTTACTATGATAGATGCATGCCTTCGTCTCCCTTGTCATCGTTTCTACCTTGGAAATATTCATGCTTAAGAGGAATTTAATTTTCTCTTTCTTGCTTAGGGAATAAACTTAGGGGGAGGAATAAACTCATCCTTATTAGATTTAATCCCAAAGGAGGACAACCCTTCATCCTATACAAGAAAATATTCCTATACAAATGAATCTCCTTTATTATAGATATGATATAAAGTGATTCGCATGATGTAACCTAACCTAGGCCAACCTAAACATAACTAACACTCCTCCATACTTCTCTTTGGATCCTTCCCCTCCCACCCCTATATTCTATCCCCTCTCCCTTTCTCCTTGGATTCACCTTTAATATTTGATGAAACTGTCTCTCAACTTTCCCCCCCATCATTAACTATTTGTTTCTCATCCTCTCCTAACCCTTGTAGCCTATATCCATCATTTAGTGGTATGGTGACAAAGAATAAGTATCAATGTTCATCATCAAGAGGATGAGAAGGGAGAAATGGAAAAATCACAACAAAAAAGTGGCCACAAAACTAATAATGAAAAGAGAGAGGAAACAACAACTAGGGACACAATTTTTCCTCTCAACCAACTATGGAAAATGTCTGGGAATTACAACAGTGAGAGGGGTGAAGGAAATTAACCACTCCCAATTCACAAATTACACACTCCTTATTGTCATCAACATCATCATTTCAATTGTCATGATCATCATCATCATATCGTCATTGGCGTGATCATTGCCATCATCATCATCTTCATTTCCATTGTAATCTCCAGTAATCAACATTGTCAACATCATACTCCTCATCATCATTGCCATCTTCATAACCATCATTGTCATTGTCATCGCAGTCATTGGCATTGTCATTTTCACTGTCACTGTCGTCATTGTCTTTGTATATATTAATTATATATGAATTAATTATATAATATATACTAATTATATATAAATAAATTTATAATATATATTAATTAAAAAAACATACCAAAATTCAAACAAAGTTCAACCCACACTTGTGCACAATCATTCCACACCCCACCTCAATATTCCACATGGCCCCGCATACTCATTCCAAGACACATGCATTCCACACCCCGCACTAGAGACAAAGAAGGAGAATCATCGATTTCATCATTCCAAGAGACATGCATTCCACACCCCGCACTAGAGACAGAGAAGGAGAAGCCTATGTCATTCCAAGAGACAAGCATCGATCAGAGACAAAGAAATATAAGGACAAGGATATAGGAGAAGGAGAAGGAGCTAGGCCAAGAAGGAGAAGGAGAAGGAGGCAAAGACAGAGAAGGATAAGGAGCGACAAAGACAGAGAAGGACTAGGTCGAACATGTCGCCACCAAAAATGGTATTTTTTTATTTCTTCCCTTTCTAGTCAAAGGTTTCTAAAAGAACTAGGTGGGTGTGCATATTTCCTAGCCAAGAAACAACCCTCAACCCTATGACAAACTAAGGCCCCAGATTTCCAGTAGAAGGTGCCTTATTTTCTACCCAATTATTGGGTCTATTTTATGCATCTGGAAAAGGGGGGATGATTTTGAATTCATTAATTGTAACATAGAAATATAGGGTACACACACCCAATCTAATCCAATAGGAAACTATTTTGTACATAATATGGAATAAAACCACTTGGTAGATGCAGAGCCTCTAAATATAGAACCTCTCTGGACAAATCAAAACATTGGTCAAAATGACATATCAAAGCAACTTGGTAGGATTTTTATTCAGGAGGAATTAATCATGAGAGTTGGTACATATAGAGCTTCAACTTTGAAGGAGGATCTATCTAATCACAACCACATACTACTTGAATTATCCATTGGTGAAAAGAAACCCCCATCCTTGTTTAAATTCAACCCACACTAGCTCTCACATGAGCATTTTAGAAACTCGTAAAGAAAAAATGGGTTGAAATATCATTTGAACAATAGGAACTCACAATGTCTAGCTTTCCAAGGAACCTTATGAAGGTTAAAAATATTTCCAAGGATTGGGAAAAAACCCTTTTCAAGTAAACATATGTGGATCTATTAAATGTTGAGGATATAACGATCACCACACCCTCTGGAACTTACCACGAAGAAGATTTCCATGAAGAGGTGATCCAATCCATATTAAGGGCATGATAAGAGGCCAAATGGCACATAAAGAGTAGAATAACTTGGCTGACAAAGGGTGGAATTAAGAAAACAAAATTTTCGATTGTGAGACATTGTTTTGAAGAAAAAATAATACCATATGAAAAAATTTTGATGCAAATTGTCATAATGAATAAGCTTCAACAAAATACCTGCACAATTGAGGTTCATTAAAAAAAATTGTACTTGGAGCACCCAAGAGAAAACATCTAGAAATCATGGCATCTACCTCCTTTTCTGATGGATGCCTAGACGATGTACAAAATGAAGCTTTGATGAAGCCTATCACAAAAGTGGAGCTATTAGAAATCTTGGAATCATTCCAATCGAAAAAGGCTGACATGCTAGATGGATAGCCACATGCTATATGGATGGCTCATGGATTTATAACTAGATTTTCGAGAGCTCGTAGCCAAGGATTTGTTCATAATGGTGGAGGAATCATAATGCTTAGGTAAAATACATGCTCCATTAATACTACATGCATTACTTATATTATGAAGGATGAGACTTAACCCTTATTACTTTGAGCATTACCATCTAATATATTGTTGGCCCTCAACCAAGTTTTGAGAGAACATTGGTTCTGTTTGACCATTTTTGGGACTTCGACAGGCCGGTCGAAGATAGAGCGCCCAGGCAGAGCTGAGATCGTGAGATATCACTCGTTTTGTGGTCTGTTTTGGTTATTAGGGTTTATGTAATGGGTATGGGATGTTGTCCCATGGGTTTACCCATGTTTAGGCCTTTTTGTAATGTATAAATAGATAGCTAAGAAATGTAAGAAGTAGTTGCTTGTAATCGGCTTAGTGCAAGAAAGGTGTAAGTTGCTTTGTGCACAAACATTGTATGTAAGGCTTTGTGCTATTGAGGAGTTGGATCTATGCCTTGAATTGGTTTTGGAGGAAGGTGGATCTAGTGCATTGTGTGCAGATCACTTGTCCAGTGCGAAGCTGAACTCTATGGCTTTATGCATAGGAGAAAAAGAATGTAGGAAGCTCAAAGACTAATAAAGAAGAAGAAGAGTTGGTGGACGTAGCCCCACACTGGGGTGAACAACGTATATCATGTGTTGATATGCTTTGTGCAATGTTGTTCATGTTTTTTATGTATTTATTTTTTTAGTGTGATGATCTTGATGTATGATCGATAGATCTATGGATGCTTGGTGCTTATGTATGATGAATAATAGATCTGAGTTGATGATATGTGATAAATGATTGGATGTGCTTAATCTTTATTATTACTGTGTTGATCTGTAATAAGGGTTTAACCTGCGATGTGAATAAGGTTTAAGAACTAATGCATGTTATTGGCTAAGTGATCTATTAAGTGTTGTAATCACAGATCTGTGTCCCATCTTGGTTGTAGACACCTGAGTCCTTCAACCCCCATGCCTCTACCTCAGTTGAGAATTCATCTGCTTCGCAGGTGTTGCCGAAAGGGTCAGTAGTTAGGGTTTTGTTAGTGCATTGTTGAAGCATTGAAACCCGGGTTTTCCCCCATGCCAAAAAATGGTTATGTTGTCGGGACCTGAAACTATGATTGCTGGGAACTTAAGAAAAGAGAAAGATATGTGCATAGATCTGTTGATGTAGTGCATAGTATTTTACTTGACTTGTGAAGCTCTGTGCTAAGAAAGAAACCTGATATGAAGAAAAGAGGTAAGATATTAAAGATTTGTTCTCTGGTAAAGGTAAGATAAGTGGAAATTTTTACTTCGAAAGTATGAATCTAGGTATGTTTGATAAATTTTGTCCTAGTCTGAAAACTAGGGAACAGTTAGAAGAAAGAATGGATCTGAATAAATTTGATAGAGATAGTGAAAGATATGTTATTCCTATGCATAGAAAAAGTTTTTGGACTAACAAGTGGATGCAGGAACCTATACAGAAGTTTTTCATATTGCAGGTCCATCACTGTGATCCCAGTGCACAGTACAGGAAAGTTTGTGGATCGTTTAAAAGAAAGAGAGGATTGACACTATGTTATAATTGCAGAAGGTCAGGACAACTTGCTAAGGAATGCCCTGATATAGGTCCTATTTGTCTTTGATGTAAATCTATTGGTCATGAGGTTGAGGATTTCCCAAAGATGATTTCTAAATTTGAAAAGATGAACATGAGACAAGAAAACTATAAATAAGGTCAGGAGACTAAGGATATGTTAGGGAACCAAAAAGAATCAAAGACTATCTTATTACATTTAAAAGAAGAAATGAATGATCACATAGACATCAATTTAACTGAGATCTTAAAAGAGAAGCAGTGCATAGAAACAAGAATAGGATACTTCGACATAGACCGTGTATTGGATGAAGAAACACATGTGAATATTATGCCAAAAAGCACTTGGGAAATTTTTGGAAAGCCTGCTATGATACCTTCATTGGGAAAGATAATATTGTTTAAAGGAAATATGATAACCCTATGTGGAAGATTTACTAATGTACCTATGATTGCCAATGAAACATCATCTGCAGAAGAATTTGAAGTCATTAAGTTTGCTGAGAACAACAACCCTTTTGCACTTTTGTTAGGAAATAATTGGGTAGAGAAGGACTAGATCAGAAGGAAAGTAGAAGAGGAAGCCACAACACAGAAAAATAAATAATTAAGGGACTTCATAGCCAGAAAAATAATGTGACTAATAGAAGAACAAGAGGATAAGTCAAAGCAACATAGGGCCAGAGAATTAACTGTCGAAGTTGAAAAAAACACAAGAAGGTTTAAAGAACCTGTCCATGTAGGAAAGAAGTGCATCCACCCTAGAAATAATAATAGAAGAGGTAATACCTTTTCACCCTTTGGAAAAACATCAACAGTACCAAGTTACTAGGATAAGAGAAAGTAAGAATAAGAATGGAAAGAGGAATCTAGAGACTCAGATCATAGAAAAGAAGGAAATAAATCTTAGTAAGAAGAAATCAAAGTTAGAAAAACTACATGAAGTTCTAGAGAAGACTTGATGGAAGGAAGGCTTGCAGAACTCGAACCTCACAGGAATAGTAGAACTGTGCAGAATGGGACTTCGCCATGACGAAGCTATATGACCATTGGATGCATCTCGACCATTAAGGCGATGCTCTAAAACAGATAGAAATGTAGTTATTGATGGAAATATCATTGTTGTACCATTGATATCGTGCCATAACGGATGGATGTGAATTGATGGATGTATTCCTACCCATTGGAGGTATCCATTACGACGCTTTCCTATTTAACTCGTTGGACGCTGCGCCAAGACCAATTTTTGCAAACTGAAATATCTATGCTAAAAAAGAGTCGATTGCATATCACACTGTATTTTCTAGACCTCGTCGTCTATTTGATTACCTTGCTTTTCCATTCACCTACCCTATTTATTTTATTGAAATTATGAATGTTGGGTGAACGTAGCGCAATAGAGAATTCGGTGGAGGAAATTCTCGTGGATATCATGACTGAAAAATTCATGTATGTGGGAATACAGGCATCGTCAACTGGTAGATTGCAAGCATCCCCATCGACTGGATGACGTTATGGACATGCTTCTGATAAATGAAGAAAACACCACGATGATCTAGCTAACGTGAAGCAGATCTTGTCGGTATTTTCAGACTACATCCCTCCTTTGACTAGCATGATTAATCATGACAGTGTCCCGTGTGATTCCAAATACATATTGATCACTATGTACCTCCCAAAGGGGATACATGCAATTGGACCCCAGTTGGGACTGATCCAAACTCTCAAGATCAGTGAATTTAACCTCAGAGACCGAAAGAACTATGGGATGCTTGCGCCGCATAGGTACTTGATGAAGATGACTGGTAAGAAGCCCAAGATTGTCTCCCAACCATGGATTAAGGATATTGCGCTCTCCTCGATCTTGAACTTGATTAAGATCCTCTTTTCATGCTACCATGGAGGGCATCTATGGCTTGACAGGAATGTCACTGTGGATCCGATGTTGATCCACCTCGTTATAGGACTGAGCATGCAGGGACCAGACCCTCACCAGTTCTACCCAGGGAAGGTTGCAGATCATGCCCTGGCCCAGCATATAAAGGAAGCCTATAGTGATGTAGAGAAAGGGAAGTGAGGCTATAAGGTAGCCTCCATCCAGGATGGTGCAGTGCGCCTCACTTGTCAGTTGATCGCTAGAAAGCTTATCTGAAATAGGTCACAGGGTTCATAGTCAACCTCACAGGGAAGTGTGTTGAAGGAATGATGATGAAATGGGTGAGTTACCTCATCAACGAGTTGGAGAAGGACTGTCGTGAAGTGCAAGACCAAGGCTACGAGTTTCATTTCATTTGGTTACTAATTTTAATTGAATTTATCACTTGGCAGATGCCGGAGGGAGAAAAATTTCTCGATGTTGAGCCATCAGATCCATTGGCCGCAAGGTTCTCCACCTTGTGGTAAACAAGCGATATGGTGAAGCAGTGGAAATCGAATGCGGTGTTCCATGCCTACTACATACAATTGATTCAAACCATTGAAACATTCCCCTGAATGACCCCAAATACCTTGCATCAATATAGGTCATTCGTGAAGTTTTGTGCAGACCGACACTTCATCCACATCACTGCGCATAGGGATGACAGTAGGGAGGAGATGGATTCTTACTATAAATTGACCGAGGAAGACATGGAAGAGATCACTAAGGAATGGCCAACAAAATTCCTTTTACTAGTCGAAGATGAAAAACTCTCCAACCCCTACATCATTGGAAGTCCTTTGGTCACCTGGACTGAGTATGATGGATAGAGCAGTGCAAATAAAAAGAATAAAAAGGAAAAGGAGGAAGTGTAGGACATAGAAAGTGATGAGAAGGATAGCGCATTGAAGGAAACTACGCCTGACTCACCTGCAGAAGGAGGAGGACATGAAGTGAACCAAGAGAAAGGAGGGGAATAAGGACACAAGCAAGAAAAAGGCAAAGTAACACCACCAAAGGATCCCCTTATTGAGGCCGAGACATCGAAGAAAAGGAAGGTTTCTTCAAAGAAACCCTTAGCCAGAAAGAAGACCCAAGCCAATAAGACTCAGTCGAAGAATGTGCTCACAATGGATGATGTAGATCTCATCATCATAGCCATAGAATATGCTTGCGAAGATATCCTATAGAGACATGAAGTGAAGAAAGAAACATTGTATGACAGAATAGAGAAGGATCTCAGAGACATAGAACAATCTATCTACTCAATCCACGCAGTGTCTACTACATCGTCATCATCATAAATTGTGGAATTGAGGGATGATCCCACCCAATTACGAAGGCTAGCATATGCAACCAAGGCTCGACTCCGTTGAGTCCAAGAAAAAAAGAAGTAGGCCACAGAGGCCTTGAAGAAATAAAAGGAGGAGGCCTTAGAGAAACTTCAAGTTGTGCAGCAAGAGAAAGATGAAATTAGAGAGAAGTTCGAAGAGGAAAAATAAAATATGCAGAAAGAAAAATACCAGCTTCTTGCAGAGAAAACTGTGGTTAAAGAGGCAGCGACTAGAGCACTTCACTCTGTGTTGGGATTGGCACAGGAGGAAGAAGAGTCCACTGATATGAAATTGGGGAAGCTCACCGAAGCCATTCAGCAGCTTCAAGCAAGTGTCATGGAACTAGAAATCCAAGCAGTGTTGAGCACTCTGCAAGAAGTGTGCAATCAGAGGGAAGAAGATTCCAGGAACGCAATAGAAATAATTAAGTGATCGAAGTGCGCAAACCTATGAGAACTTTGCAGAATATCCAGAGCTAAGGAAACTAGAGGCATAGCTCCAAGAGGCGAAGCAACAGGCATCCACCATACAAGCACAACTGAAGTTGCTTACTGTCGTTGAGAAGATGAAGAGGTTGCAAGAGAAGCACACAGTCCAGTAGCATGTTATTGCTATCCAGAGAAAGGTTATGGAAGTGACACAAATACTCCAACCGATGTAGGACAAAGCCTGCATGATTTTTTAAGAAGTTGAAGGACAAGGCTCGCAGCTAGACCAACTGGTTATGACAGTGGAACAATGCCTGGAAGGTCCTGTTACTGAGCAATTAATTTAGGAGTTCATCGAGTAGAAGGTTCTAGTGAATCAATAAGTTGAGGCAGCTCGAGCTAAGCTTGAGGCCTTTGAAGAATCTCTACCTAGATCTGAGTGACTCGAGACGAGTCAAAGGTGAGTGTTGGGAGACTATTGGCCCTCAACCAAGTTTTGAGAGAACATTGATCATGTTTGACCATTTTTGGGACTTCGAAAGGCTGGTCAAAGATAGAGCGCCTAGGCAGAGTTGAGATCGTAGGATATCACTCATTTTGCAGGATTTTTGGGTTATTAAGGTTTATGTAACGAGTATGGGATGTCGGCCCATGGTTTTACCCATGTTTAGGCCTTTTGTAATGTATAAACAGATAGCTAAGCGATGTAAGAAGTAGTTTCTTGTAATCGTCTTAGTGCAAGAAAGGTGTAAGTTTCTTTGTGCATAGACATTGTCTGTAAGGCTTTATGCTATTGAGGAGTTGGCTCTGTGCCTTGACTTGGTTTTGGAGGAAGGTGGATCTAGTGCATTGTCCGTAGATCACCTGTCCAGTGAAAAGCTGAGCTCTGTGGCTTTGTGCACAATAGGAGAAGAATGTAGGAAGATCGAAGACTAATAAAGAAGAAGAAGAGTTGGTGGATGTAGCCCCACACTGGGATGAACCACGTGTATCCTATGGTGATGTGCTTTGTGCAATGTTGTTCATTTTGTTTTTGTATTTATCTATTTAGTGCGCTAATCTTGATGTATGATAGATAGATCTATGGATGCTTGGTTCTTATGTATGATGAATGATAGATCTGAGTTGATGTTATGTGCTAAATGATTGGATGTTCTTAATCTTTATTATTACTGCGTTGATCTATAATAAGGGTTTAACCTGCAATGTGAATAAGGTTTAAGAACTAATGCATGTTATTGGCTAAGTGCTTCGTTAAGTGTTGTAATCACAGTTCTGTTTCCTAGCTTGGCTGTAGACACCTGATTCTTACAACCCCCCCTGCCTCTACCTCGGGTGAGACTTCATCTAATTCGCAGGTGTTACTGAAAGGGCCAGTAGTTAGGGTTTTGTTGGTGCGTTTTTGAAGCGTTGAACCCCGTGTCTGCCCCTGTGCCAACATATATTTTTTCCAATTGCATATAAAAAATAATATAAAAAATTATAGTTTCCAAGCTCAAACCTATCATCTCTACTCATATATCCCATCAATAGTTTAGTTTTCTTGACAACTACAAAATTCAAGATGACATTGGAGTAGCCTAGGTGGAAATACATACCATCAAGAAAAAATATAGATCTTTCTTTCTCCTCAAGATTCACCACTCCAAGTTTTTCAACAAAGAAAATTATCTTTACTTGAGACTTGTTCTCACACAAGTAGTTTTTAGCCTCACATTCTTAAATAAATCGTTTATTTTTCTTGAAAAATAGAAAATTCAATATGTCATTGGAGTATCCTAGGGGTCAATACATACCATAAAGAAATATATATATATATATATATATATATATATATATATATATATATATATATATATATATATATATATATATATATATAT
>ML787485.1:26646-48706 GCA_009831015.1 Picea engelmannii | reverse complement strand
TTGGAGCTTCCCTCATGTTGTAGCCTGAGAAACTAGGGGCTTGGAGCCTCCTTCCAGTTGCAGCTGGAAAACAAAGGAAGTTGGTTCTTCCAATGAATGTAATTCTTCAAGACATATAAGAAAAAGCATTCCATGGTTTTCTCCCGATTTGGGTTTCCACGTAAAACAATGGTGTACTGTGTATGTGTATGATTGTTCATTTGTTCATTGCATATTTACTCTGCAGTTATTGGATAATAATGCTTCATTGATATAACACTTGGATTATATGGTTAAATTGCTCTATTACTGATTCACCCCCCCTCTCAGTAATCCAGCAATCGCATCATAATGACATCGAATTTTGACATCAATGACAACACATAAATGAAAATATGTCCAACAATCTTCCCCTTTGGAATTGATGGCAACCTTTTTCTTTTTTTTTCCTTTTTTTTGAAATTTTTGTCTTTATCAATTTCCTCCCCCTTTGACAACAATGGTAGAGGGAATATTTCTTATCTCCCCCTATGAAAATGACCCCCTGACCATGTGCCCCTTATGATACATTTTTTATGGTTTTTAATTAGTTTTTTGAATTACTCCTAATTTCTGTCGAAGATTTTAAAAAGTACTCCTCGACAAAGGTGCTTTTAAAATGTTTGCAATATGTTCTTTGGTGTCTACATGCACTATTTTAACTATTTTTTGGGTAACTTGATCTCTTAGAAAATGGTATTTAATTGGGATGTGTTTGGTTTTAGAATGCATGATAGGATTTTTAGAGATACTTATGGAACTAGTGTTATCATAGTTAATAGTAATGGGATTATTATAACTTATTTGTAGGTCTTCTAAAGTTTCCTTCATCCAAAGAACTTATGTGCAGTAGGATGCAACAACAATGAATTATGCCTATGTTGTAGAGAGTGATGTGGATGTTTCTTTCTTTCTTAAACATGCTACTAGAATTTTTCCTAAGAAAAATGCTCCTCCACTAGTGTTTTTCCTATCATCTATGCTACCGTCCCAATCTGCATAAGTATATGTACTTAGATTGAAGTCTTTATCTTTTGGATACCATAATCCAAGTTCTAGGGTGCCTTGAAGGTATCTAAATATTATCTTGACTCCTTTTAAGTGAGTTTCTTTAGGTGTAGATTTAAATCTCCCCACGAGTCCTACATCTTGCATGACGTCAAGTCTTGTTGTTGTTGAATAAAGAAAACTTCCAGCCATTGATCTATACATAGTTTGGTCCACTTTTGGTGAGTCATCTTCTAGGCTTAGTTTACATCCAGTGACCATGGGAGTACTCATATGTTTATTGTCTTCCATTTGAAATTTCTTCATCATTTCCTTGATATATTTGGTTTGAGAAACAAATATTCCATTTTTTGTTTGATTTAATTGTAAACCTAAGAAAAATGGAAATTCTCCCAGCATAGACATTTCAAAATCTTCTTTCATTTTGGTAGCAAATGTTCTTCTTAGTGTAGTGAGATTAATCCCAAATATGATGTCATCTACATATACCACCACAACAATCATATTTTGATCCTCAATTTTGATGTATAGGTTTTTGTCAGTATTCCCTCTCTTATATCCTTGTTTTTGTAGGGACTGATCAAGCCTAGAGAACCATGCGTCGGGGGCTTGTTTAAGACCATACAGGGGATTTTTCAGCTTACACACATAGTCCTAATTTTTCTGACAACATGAATCCTTCTGGTTGCTCAACATAAACTTGTTCTTCTATTGTTCCATTAAGCAATGCTGACTTGACATCTATCTGATAGATTTTGAAATTTTTGAAACTTGCAAATGCTAGGAACATTCTGATGGCCTCAAGTCTTACTATTGGACCAAATGTCTCTTCAAAATCAATACCTACCACTTGGTAATATCCTTTGCACACTAATATGTCTTTTTTTTTTATAATTTCTCCATTTTCATTTAATTTGTTTTTGAAGATCCACTTGGGTCCTATCACATTCTTATCCTTGGGTCTTGGAACTAGTTCCCAAGTCTGATTTTTCTTTATTTGGTCTAGTTCTTCATTCATTGAATTTATACAATATTTACTTTTGACAAATTATTTAAATGACTTATGTTCTATTAGGGATAGCATTGCTTGTTATAAGTCAAAAGTGAGTTTCCTTCTTGTTTCTACTCCTGTATTTTTATCTCCAATAATCTGGCTTTCATGATGATTATTTTGAACTCTTTTTGATGGAGCTCTTGGCAAGAGAGTTTCTTCATTGTCTTCTTCATTAGTATGTGGTTCATTTTCCTGTGTTTTATCATTATCATCTTCTTGTTGAGATTCTACATCATCATCTTCCTGCTGAGATTTTACATCATCATCTTCTTGTTGAGATTTTTTTATCAATGCCTTTGGATATGCTCTTTTTTAGATCATCTATCTTTACATTGTAACTTTCCACTATCTTTAGTAGTCTAAGACTATAACATATGTATGATTTTTTATTAGATGAATGTCCTAAGAATATTCCTTCATCAGATATTGGATCAAATTTTTCTAGGTTATCGTCATCATTTTTTATGTAACATTTACTTCAAAAAGTTCTAAAGTGTTTTACAGATGTTGGCCTTCCAAACCATAGTTCATAAGGGGTTTTGTCATGGTTGGGTCTCAACTGAGCTTTATTAAGTATGTGTAATTATGTGTAGATTGCATCTCTGCAGAATTTTTCTAGAAGCTTGGATTCATTTAGCATGGGTCTTGCAACTTCTTGAATTGTTATGTTTTTCCTTTCTACCACTACATTTCGTTGAGGAGTCCTGGGAGATGAAAAATGTCTTTTGATAACATGATTTTAACATAATTGAATGAACTCTTTAGAGGTCAATTCTCCTCCATTTTCTGATCTCGAACATTTAATTTTTAGATGTGTTTCATTTTCTACAAGGGCTTTGTAAATTTTAGATTTCTCAAAGGCTTCTGATTTTTCTTTTAGAAAGAATACCTAGGTCAATCTTGTGTAATCATCAACAATCAACACAAAATATTGTTCACCATAAGTAATTTTCATTCTGGTTGGTCCACATAGATCCATGTGAATAAGCTCTAATGGTTTTGTTGTGGAATTATCTTTTGTTTAGAACCTAACTCTTGCTTTCTTTCCTATTTGACAATGTTTACAAATAGAATCTGAAGGCTTAATCACTTTTGGTAGGTACCTAACTTCCTTTTTCTTGTTGGCTTTGATCAAGTTGTCAAATATTAAATGTCCCAACATTCTATGCCATATCAAGATTTCATCTACTTCGCTTAAACAATTTTTTTCTTCTTCATCTATATTAAGGATGTACACATTGCTAGATGTTCTTGGTGCAACTGCCACTAGCTTTCCAATGTCCTTTTTTCTAATCTCACATTTTTTAGAATCAAAAGTAAGTATGTGACCCTGATCACATGTCTAACTTACACTTAGGATATTTGGTTTGATATTTTCTACCAGAAGTACATCTTCTTCTTTGGTTTTCTTATTTCCTAAACTAACAGTGCCTTTTCCCAGTATCTTGGCTGACATGTTATCTCCAAAAGTTACTTTTCCTTTTCCTTTCTTATTTAACTTGAGAAATTTACTTTGATCTCCAGTCATGTGTTTGGAACATCCACTGTCTATATACCACTGACATCCTTGATTTCTTGCATACAAGGCTACATTGCACTCTGTTTACTTTTTCTTCCATTCTTTTTTATTATGGGAAATATTTGTCTTTTTATCATATTTTGGCAATCTACAATAATTGGTTTTATGACCATAGTTTTTGCATTTTAGGAATTCACTATTGAAGTCTTGCAAAGGATAAAATGAGTTATATTTTCTATTCCTTGTATTTTACTTATTGTTCTTATATATTTGGACATTTCTATGATTGTTTTGTCCATAATATTTGCAGTGTACTGCCTTATGTCCAAAATTATTTCAAGAATAACAATATCCAATCAATAGATATTTAGGGGGATTCCTTCTGATGATTGTATTTTTCTTATCAACTTTTACTCTAGTAGGGAGTATTTGTTTATGTTTATGTGTAACCATTTTCAATGCTCTCATCTTTTCCTTATTATCTTATGTTCTTAATGAGTATTTTAGAGCATATGCATAACTGATTGGTTTCTTGATAGATCCTTGTGATGTAGAAGTTGATTCTTGAGTGTACCCCAAACCAATATTGTTTTTTGGTGACCTTTGACTACTGAGAATTTCATCTAGGATTTTTGAACTATTTCCAAATTGTGATCCCTTGTTTGCTTTCTCAATTTCACTTTCTAACAACTTAATCTCAGCTTCTAGTTTCTCACATACTTGTTTTTTATCATTGAGTCATTTTGAAATGAATTATTCAATTTTATTAGCTTCGAAGAGCTGAGACTTCATATCAATGATGGTTTGTTCTGACTCTTTGAAGGTTTTGGAAACTTCCCTCTCTCTTGATTTAGTAGCTTCTTTAATCTCTTGAAGCTCTTCCCTTAGTACCTTGTTTTGTTTTTTATTTTTTCTTAGTTCTGCAATTACACTAAGGATTTATTCTTCGAAGTTCACTTCATATTCATCTTCTGAATGTTTATCATCTTAAGTTTTTATTCCCATAAATAGAATCTCTGGTTCGTCTTCTTCATTTTCTTCTAATGAGCTATTGTATTCTTGGGTAAAGAACTTTTTCTTTTTCTTGTAGAACTTATTTTTATTATTAGTGTTTCTTTTATTCTAATTTTTGAAGGTTCTTTAATCATCACTTTCATGCTGCTTAGGATGGGGACATTTATTAGCAAAGTGTCCAATTTTGCCACAGTTGAAACATATTAGAGGAATCTTTCCTTTGTATTTCCTTGTCCCTTTCTTGAGTTTCTTTATGAAGTTGGCAGTTTCCTCATCAGATACATCTGATAACTCATCATTGGTATTTTTATCCTGCCTCATCTTTGTTTTCGATGTTGTAAAGGTTGTTTCTCTTTTTGATGATTTATCATTCGTTGTTCTCATTTCATATGCAATAAAAATTTCGTGAAGTTGATCAACTGTGAGTGTGTCAAGATCAGACCTATCTTCAATTGTTGAAATATTGGCATCATATCTCATAGGTAATGACCTTAGTATATTTTTCACAATGGGTTTATATGTAAGTTATTGTCATGTTGCTCTAATTGAATTAACCACTTCATCTACCCTATGAAGGTATTCAACAATGTTATCTTCTTCTTTCATTTTCATATTTTCAAATTGAGTTCTATAGGTCTGTAGTTTGGATTCCATTAATGTTCTATCTCCTTCATACCCAACCTCCAATTTGTCCCAAATTTATTTGGCTAACTTACAATGCATAACCTTCACACATATATAATTTGTCAACCCTCCTAGAATTGCATTATCTTCTCTTGAGTTATCATTGCATATTTTCTTTCCTGCAACATCTTTGGGTGGAGTAGTTGGTGAAGTGTAACCATCTACAAAATATTTCCAGATATCAAAACCAAGAGCCAACATGAAGTTTTTCATTCTTATTTTCCATAGAGCATAGCCACCTCCATTGAACAATGGTGCTTTGTTGTTAAACATTCATTCTTTCTGATCCATATTCAAGATCTACCTTCCAATTGTTTAGACAGTGTTGAAGGAACCTGCTCTGATACCAACTTTTGGAATACTAAGAGGGGGGGGTGAATCACTATTACCCTTTTTCAACAATTATCAGTTACTTTTATAATTTGTTAATTACCACAATAGATCAACAATAGACTTGTATGTAAAATCAGTTATATAAATATAATTAATAGTAATTAAAAGGATTTTTATGAAGAATAGTGAAGGACACCAATCCCTTTTAGAGAACCAACTCTAGGAGACACAAATCCACTTATTCATGGCACCAGCCCTAGAAATCACCAACTCCCTTTTCTTTAGGGCACCAACCCTAGGAAGCACCAACTCCCTTGTTTTTAGGGTACCAACCCTAGGAAGCACCAACTCCCTTATATTTAGGGCACTAACCCCAGGAAGCATCAACTCCCTTAAATAAAGGATATGAATCCTTCCTTTATCCTCCCTTCCACCCTCACTTCATAAGAATCATCAGTTATTCTTCTTGGACTCTATTGTTGTTTTGATCTTCTGATATGGACTTTAGAGACACCTTCTTCTCACCATTCTTTATTGTTTATATACTCTTCCAACTGGTGTGAGCTATGAACGATTGTGTCCCTTTGTTTGGACCATCACACCTCTTCATTAAATTAACAATAATCTATGTTTATTATTCAAACATTATTGTGAAGGATTTTAATTTAGTGAGTGTTCTTTTCATAAATAGATCACAGGTTATGGATCGATTTATTTTAAATCGATTCCATGTCTCTACAAATATTGCAGAAATCAAATTTTTTTGAGGCACTTCCTTCAAACCATTTACATGTGACCACATGTGCAAAACCATGAGCTTATTAAGTAAGTGATGTACCCAATGCCTCATGTATTATATGTTTGTAACCCATGACTGGGGGCTAGAACCTAGTCCTCCGTTACTTCGACATTCAGGTGATTTTTCTCTCATCCAATCTTCTAAAGTTTCAACTCTTCAAAGTGGTTTCCTCTAAAAAGGGTTGATCTGATGGTTGGCATGTTTTCCGAAACTGAATCAACGGTCTAGTTTTTATCCTTACTTATCCTTCCTTCACATTAATCAAACAGTTTTGAATTAATCAAACATAGATATGAACAACCATTATTTACTTAGGGACTTCGGACTTCCAGCCTCTGTAATCTTTCAACTTCCCAGAGTATATTTTTGTCAAAGTAGATCGAACGATCGATATTCTCTCTTTCATAGATGAACGATCCTAGATTTTCCATAGGTTTCAAACAAATCAACGAACATGACTTTATCTATCGTTCGGTGTATGGTTCTCATTCACTTCGGGAGTTTGGAGGTCTGGGTAATTTCTCTTCCAATTTCCAGCGGAGTTGGTCAGCGTCAGAGTTAATTGTCTCCTGATCTAACGGTTTCCATATTCTTCTTCATATCAATGATTGTCGTTACTTCGGGGCTTCAACCTTTGGGTTATTTCATATGTTCTTGGCTCATTTTCTCCAGAGTGGTCAATGTTGGGGTTGAATGTCTCCTGATTTGATGGTCATATGAGAATCTGGAGGATCTTAGATCAATGGTTACCATTGACTTCGCCCTTCGGTGCTTCGGGTAATTTTTGGTTTCTCCCGAAGGACAAACTATCAGAGTGACGTAACTTGTTGATGTCACTGCTGACTTGGCACTGGTTGAATGGCTGCCATGTATCATCGAGATTCATGAATTATGTAACCTAAATTTCCAACTAGACCAAGACACTTGTCACCATATGATTGTGACACGTGTCCTTGCTAACGTGGTCTGTTGATGTGGATCTCCTGATGTGGCACATTTCCTCCTCCAGGATCTAATGGTCATAAGTTCATCTGAATTCTTTATAAAATGAATTTGATCAGTTCATTTCAACCTTAGACATGGTGGGTTATACACTCCCATTTCCCAAATTTCTCGAAGTGAGATTCACCGAGTAAACCTCAAGCATCTTGATGTCATATAACAATCCATCTTTGTCATGAAATGCTTAACATTATCCAACAAATGTCAGGATTTCGACTATTTAGGGGTCTCATGAATCCTTGATTCAATGGTTGTGATCAATTCATTTTGGCCTTCCTAACTTTGGGTTGTTCGTTCCCAATTATCGACTCTCCCAAAGTGAGATTCCCCGAATAAACTTTGACCACCTTTTAAGATCTGACGGTCCTAGTTTGTCCCAAAATATACATCAGTGGATAGGATTCTCCCTCGATTCTCGTTTAGTTTTTTTGTGGGGATTTCAATCCTGATCGCGTTTCTGCAATGCACGTTCCCTTTTAATATTTTTGGTAGATTCTTCTATATGTTGATCATAAAAACTCATCATCACTGTGATGTTCTTTCCCTTCTGAGATTTTTGGTATTGTTCTTGGATTTTAACAGATCGAGATCATTGATCTGTTGGTAATTCAATCATGATGGTGTTTCTGCATTTGCACTGATCTCGTGAAATCTAATATGATGCCCCTCCTAAGCTTTAGGTATATTCCTATGCGTGTTGTACATAAAAACTCATCATCACATCATAATGACATTGGATTTTGACATCAATGAAAATATGTTCAAAAATATCCCCCTGATAATATGTCCAACACCTTTCTCCTCAAATATTCACCACTCCAAGTATTTCAAAAAATAAAATTTGATTTACTTAAAACTCATTCTCACACAGGTAGTTTTTATCTTGGAAATCATAATTTGGGTTGAGGAATCCCTCCAATACATAACCTATGTGATCCTCATCAATGGCTTAGCCTCCCCCTTTTTCTCTTCATCCCAGGGTCTTCCACAAGGCTACCGTAGTAGCCCTTCTTTTATTTTCCATCATCGCAAAATATATAAGTTGGCATATAAACCATGATTATGAGGTTGGAAGGCCTAAAGGGATTAAAATTGTTGATGGATTATACATAAAAGAAACATTATTTTTATGGATAACACCTCATATTTAGAAATGGAACTATCCAGGAAGCCAAATGTATAGATAGAACCTTAAACGTTTTCTCCCCAAACATCGACATGGAAATAAACTTGTGGAAATAAGCCATCGAATTCCAACATTTTTCTAAATCTATTCATAACATGATACTTTGTTTCCTACCTTTCACCCTACAACCCTTTTAAGATTGTATTAGATATATTGGTTTCTATCTTAAAGAAAATGACTACCAATTTAGGCACAACTTATGGCTCTAAGACAAACTCCAAAGGCCTATTAGTTTATGGTGCAACAAGTGGATATCACTTATTGGCAAGTTGGTCTTGATAAAGAGTATACTAGAGGCAACACTAGTACACTAGTTATCTCTAACAACTCTTCCCAAGGATATGATTACAAAGATATAGAAATCGATCTTGAACTTCCTCTAGTCTAGTAACAAGGAGACCACAAGTATGGCATTAATTAGGTTGGAAATAATATCTAGGAACAATATGATGGACGATGGGTTCTCAAAAACCTTACAAATTTCTCAAAATCATTGGAAACAAAAGGATTATGGGGTCTAATCACACAAAGTGTTTTTTAGTAGAATTTCCTATGCAAAACATACATTGAAACAAATTCATTAATGGAGTGGATTTGATTTCATCCATAAAATCAAACATTTGGATCCCACTTCTAGCAAGATTTGGTTTGAAGCTTTGACATTATTGGTGCATACTTGACCTAGTACCCTAGTGATAGAAAGGATATATACATTAGAAGAGATGTGGTACATGGTTGGAATCCAAGCTACAAACATATTTTTGGATCATATGATTAAAATTCTCCAACAAAGGATTCTGGTGGCACTATGGTTGGAAAGAAGTTGGGGAGTTTGACTTAATAGAGACACAAACATCCATATAGAACCAATACATGTCAATTTTAATCTCTGCAATGATTCTATTAACTGATAGGGAGGATGTGCTCATATGGGTAAGACAACCAATCACGTGTTTCTCCACAATAATTTCACTTTTCAAGTACATGGTGTTGTAAATACCTTGTATTTTAGTGGATAATAGGAAAGAGAGTTGTTGGAATAGGCTTGGAATGAATGGTTTAAAAATAGAGGAACCCAAAAAAAATTGATTCCCCTTCACTTGCACATCCTATGGGGTATATGGATGATACATATGGATATAGGAAACATCATGGAAGTTTTAGAAGTGTCTCGAGAGACTCAAAATGGCCTCAGTAGACAGAGAAAGGGAAAAAATTAGAAGTTCCCAAATATTAGTGAAAAATAGCATGATCACAAATATCGCATCGCAAGATTTCTGACAGCGCAAACGACTCGTCAAATGGAGTTACAAATTTAAATATATTCACGGTCAAAGTTTGGTCAACCTAGCCCAGTCAACAAGGGATGAGTCAACATCCATACTACTGATGTCATCATCCGTACAAATGACGTCTGCATCCATACAACACACATGGAAGGATAAGAAAGGTGACATGTGTCATGCTGATTTCAGCATGACATCATCATCGTGATGTGGCAGCACCAGAGGCTGCCACATGTCACCCAGTTTTGGAAGTTTATGGTTGATTCGTGGACCAATTGTATCGTGCCACATGGTATTCCATAGAGTCTGTATAATGGCATGGCAGGGTGACATGGAAGTTCATATAGTGACATGGTAGTACGTACAATGATGTCGCAAGGTAACATGGAAACCGAGGTGGCAGTCCGTACAGATGACGTGGAATCCGTACAGACACATGGCTTCCTCTAGAAGCACCATGTGGCAGTGTATGACTGGGAAAACAATGCAATGATGTCATGCCTACGTGGTAGGTGACTTGAAAACAGTGGGACAATAGTTGGGCACCATGTGGCCCAATCAGAGGTTGCCATGTGGCCCTGAAATGCCCAATGAGGGCATGTGACCAAATTTTCAAAATTATATATATATAGCGTACCCCACCAAATCTGGCAGAGGTATCATTATATCCGGCGGTTCCGCCAAAGTTAGAACCACCTCCAAAAAAATCCAACGGTTATAAAAGTTATCCAAAATGGGGAGGCCTATGGGCTCGACCCTGGGACCTCTCCCTACCTTTATGCCTTCATATAGGCATGCCAACTAACTCGGCCAATGACCTGGTTGGAACATCCACCCAGGATGTTATTTAAAAACCACTTTTCTCCAATGAAAGGGGGAGAAGTGCACCAGTCCGCCCAGGTCCATACTGGGCATGATTTCCAATGAAGATGTTAGTGCATTAATTACACAGGGTTGCATGCAAATCGAGAAAGAGGTCTAGAGGAGGCCAAAAGGTGCCTGTGTCCGATGAAGACAATTTGACAGTTGTTTTCAAGTAATTAGATTATGTGAATCCAATGGCGAGGTCTATTTTTTCATCAGAGCTTCAGAACAACAAGCTAAGTTATGGAGAAGCCAATGTAAGCATGCTTTTTCATTATGTTTTTTCGTCATTAATTATTGCAGCATAACATGCTTGTTACAGGTCTGAAGGAGCATGGAGAGGTTGCAGCAAGGAAACAAGATCAACTTATCCCTTCCATATTTTCATTTCTTCTCTTCTTTCACATAAAACCAATCAGTTACATGTGACAGAGAAATTGTGGCACTTGCATGATAAGTGGCCAATGAAGCAGTTCTAAATCTCATAGTTTCAGGATCTTTGGATGGGCTGCATATATGTTTCGATATGAGCATCATATATAAGCCACTTTATGGCTCCATGATGATGGGAGTCATATTTTATTCTTCCTCTTTTTATGTAATGGTTATGTGGGAATGATGTCCATGTAAGCATCATGGATTCCTCGTGATTATGAGAACTTGTGAAGCTTGTATGAATTCCTAATCACATTTTGATCTCTTGTTTCCGTCACGAAAAAGGGACTTTGGCCTTACAACTTGTAAAGGAGAGACATCATTACAGTGAGGAGAATAAAGCGGTCAATATTTGGATAATGACCAGGAGACATAGCCCACATTGGGTGAACCTCGTTATCAAGGGAAGTGTCATATCCATTATGTGTATTATGTTCTTATGTTTCTTTTCCATGAATTTCTACACATAGGATATTAAATGAAAACATGACATATAACACATAAGGAAACCTAAAGAGGTTTTATTCACTTTGGATTCAAGCCTATAAGACTTCAAATTTACCTTTAATTGCAAATCGCTCAAGTAAAATGATCTATAGCTTATCCTTTGGAGGATTGACAGAATCAATCAATTATTGGAAACTAATCAACCCCGGGTTTAGATCATGTGGTATCAGAGTAGGATTGATACTGATTGCAGGTGTTGAAGTTAAGGATGGTAAGGTCACCAAAAAATTTGTGGTTCGATGAGCTTCAAGAGCTCAACCAAATGCTTCAAGCAGAGAATGTTGGATTGAAGACATTGTTGCATGTTGCAGAAGAAGAGAACCAAAGGTTGCAAGAGCAGTTGCAATCCATGAAGATGCAGACAGGGGAAGGGTCTATGAATGGGAGGGTGATAAGAACATCTTGTGAACATGGAAACTTCACCAGTTATGGGAGAGAGTATGATAGTGCAAATGCATGCACACTTTTTTAAACAAATGAAGATGACCTACATGCATCCAGAAACCAAGGAGGATTCCTAGAAGCATCTTCCACTGATCCTTCTCACCAAGAAAAACTGGACACATCAAAAGAAGAAGACCAAGAGTCCCAGTTTGAGATGGAGGTAAATAAACCATGTGTAGTTCCTTTCTTTATTAATGTTGATGACTCTTTTGAAATCCTTGAACAACATGATTCTTGCATCGCCTTAAAGTTGATGAGAAAAATGGGATATGAAGGAGGAGGCCTTGGAACCAATGGCTAAGGTATTGTAGATCCCATTGAGGAAATGGTTTTGCCTTGATATGTCAGGATAGGCTATGTCCCAAAGGATGTTGGAGAAAGCTCCAAAACCATTATGGATGAAGACCCCAGGTAAGTCACTAAGACTCTTGAGGTAAATAGTTCATCAAGAGATGAAATTGATTCAGTACAGGCTGAGAGCACAACTTCTCATGATCAAGGATTCAAGACATCTCTAGGGAGAGATGAGAATCACAATGAAAGAGTTGATACCAGCTCTTCTTGCCATTCTGACTCTAGAGGAAACTCACTGAGGTATAAGAAATATCGAAACTCTAAAATTCCATTTGATTATAATCATGTTAATCATATAAAATAGAGCTTGTGGCATCAAAGACCATGAAATTTTTGTGGATTGAATAGCCATGAAGTATCCCAGTGTTTGAAGAGAAAATACTTGTGCAGGAAGGTTATGTAAACCAGGATAAGGACAAGGATAGAAGATTTATTTACACACATGGAAAAGAGAAGGGGAAATGCACCTCTGAAGGAGAAAGGCTACTACAACCATTGTAGTAGAGATGGGAATAATGAGGCCACTTGTTGGGCCTTATATCCAGATCTACACCCAAAGAGGAATAAGAATAACAAACATACACCTTCGAGGGAGACAACCATTCAGTAAGTGTTGCAGGGAAATCCGCCACCAGGAGGAAACAAACTACCAAAGAAAGAACAACTCGGTAAAGAGGACATGTTCGACATAATGACTGAACGAATGGGAAAAATCCTTGAGTTATTCGAGAGTGTCCATATTTGTAAATCACATGTTGTGATTCATACCCCCTAGAAGGGTATTATGTAAAAGTCATAATTGTTGATATCACTTATTTTCTGGCACATGTTGATATTGTTAGGCCTTATGAGGTAGTTTGGGTATGGGTTTCTTATTGTAAGTCCAATGGACATGAAACTTATAATGTAAATACTTTTGGGGACCAAAATTCCTTTCATTTTTGAGGCATGATCCAGATGGATCTAGGAAACATCAAGGAAGCTTCAGAAGTGTCCCAAGAGGCTCAAAATGACCTCAACAGATAGAGAAAGGGAAAAAAATTGAAGTTCCAAAAACTCAATGAATGTAGCATGATCGTGAAGAGCGCGTTGCAATATTTCTAGTGGTGCAAATGAATCGTCAAACATAGTTACATATTGAAATATATTCACAGTCAAAGTTTGGTCAACCTAACCGAGTCAGCAGGGGATGAGTCATTATCCATACTGCTGACATCATCATCTGTATGGATGATGTCATCATCCATACAACCCAATTAGAATTAGTAGGAAGGTGACATGTGTCATGTTGACATCATCATGACTTGAACATGGTGACATGGAAGCACCAGAGGCTACCATGTGTCACCCAGTTTTGGCATTTTCAGGATGATCAATGGACCAATCAAATCGTGCCATGTGGCAGTCTGTATAGTCTGTACAATGATGTGGCAGGTTGATGTAGCAGTTCATACAGTGACATGGAAAGGTGATGTGGTAGTTCGTACAGTGATTTAGAAGTCCATACAATGACGTGGTAGCCAAGGTGGAAGTCTGTATAGATGATGTGGAATTCATACAGACATGTTGCTTCCTCCAGAAGCACCACATGGCGGTGTATGACTGGGCCAATAGTAAAATAACATCATGCCTGCAAAGCAGGTGACTGGACAACAGTGGACCAATAGATGGGTGCCACATGGACCAATCAGAGGGTGCCACATGGCACCCCCAAAATGCCCAATGAGGGCATGTGACCGAATTTAAAATATATATATATATATAGTGGACCTCGTCAAATATGGCGGAGGTCCCTCTATATCTGGAGGTTCCACCAAAGTTAGAACCACCACTAAACAAATACAACAGTTATAACAGTCAATCAAAATGGGGAGGCTCGTGGGCTCGACCTCGAGACCTCCCCCTACCTTTATGCCTTCACACATTTGCGCCAACCAACTCGGCCAGTGACCCAGTTGAACATCCGCCAAGGATGTTATTTAAAAACCACTTTTGTCCAATTCATGGGGGAGGAGCATGTTAGTCCGCCTAGGTCCATACCGGGCATGATTTCCAATGCATATGTTAGTACATTATTTACACAAGGTTTCACGTAAACCATGACAAAGGTCTAGAGGAGGCCAAAAGGTGCCTGTGTCCAATGGAGACAATTTGATAGTCGGTTTTAGGTAATTCAGCGATGTGAATCCAATCAAGAGGTCTATTTTTGCAGCATATCTTCAGAACAACAAGCTAAGTTTTGGAGAAGCCAACGTAAGCATGATTTTTCATTATGTTGTTTCATCATTAATTATTGCAACATAACATGCTTTTTACAGGTCTGAAGGAGCATGGAGAGGTTGCAACAAGGCAACAAGATCAACTTATTGCATCTATATTTTCTTTTCTTCTCTTCTTCCACATAAAACCAATCGATTACATGTGATAGAGAAATTGTGGCACATGCATGATAAGTGGCCAATGAATCTATTCTAAATCTCGTAGTTTCAGGATCTTTGGATGGGATGCATATATGCATGGATCTGAGTAGAAATATAAGGCACTCTATGGCTCCATGATGATGGGGGTCATCTTTTAATATTCCTCTTTTTATGTAATGGGTATGTGGGAATGATGTCCATGTCAACATCATGGATGCCTCATGAGCATGAGAACTTGTGAAGCTTGTATGCATTCCTGATCACATTTCGATCTCTTGTTGTCGTCACCGAAAAGGGACTTTGGCCTTACAACTTGTAAAGGAGAGACATCATTACAACAAGGAGAATAAAGTAGTCAAGATTTGGAGCATGACCTAGAGATGTAGACCACATCAAGTGAACTATGTTATCAAGGGAAGTGTCATATCCATTATGTGTATTATGTTCTTATGTTGTTTTTCCATGAATTTCCGCACATAGGATATTAAATGAAAACATGACATATAACACATAAGGAAAACTAAATAGGTTTTATCCACTTTAGATTCAAGCCTATAAGACTTCAACTTTACCTTTAATTTCAAATTGCTCAAGTAAAATGATCTATATCTGACGCTTTGAAGGAGTGACAGAATCAATCAATTATTGGAAACTAATCGACCTTGGGTTCAAATCATGTGGTATCATAGCAGGCTTTATACCAATTGTAGGTGTTGAAGATGAGGATGGAAAGGTCACCAAAACAATTGTGGTTCAATGATCTTCAAGAGCTCAACCAAATGCTTCAACAAGAGAATGTTGGATTGAAGACATTGGTGTATATTGTAGAAGAAGAGAACCAAAGGTTACAAGCCATGAATATGCAGACAGGGGAAGGCTCTATGAATGGGATGGTGATAAGACCATCTTGTGACCATGGTAACTTCACCAGTTATGGGAGAAAGCATGACAATGCAAATTCATGAACACTTTTTCAAACAAATAAAGATGACCTATAGGCATCTAGAAACCAAGGAGGATTCCTAGAATAATCTTTCACTGATCCTTCTCACCAGGAACAACTTGACACATCTCAAAAAGTAGACCAAGAGTCGCAGTTTGAGATGGAGGTAAATAAACCATGTGTAGTTCCTTTCTTGATTAATGTTGATGACTCTTTTGAAATCCTTGAACAACATGCTTCTTGCATCAGCTTAAAGTTGATGAGAAAAATGGGATACGAAGGAGGAGGCCTTGGAACCAATGGCCAAGATATTGTGGATCCCATTGAGGCAATGGTTTGGCCTTGATATGCCAGGATAGGCTATGTCCCAAAGGATTTAAGAGAAATATCCAAAACCATTCGGTAAGAAGACCCCAGGATAGTCACTGAGACTCTAGATGTCAACAATTCATTAGGAGATGAAATTGATTCAGTGCAGGCTGAGAGCACAACTTCTCATGATAGAGGATTCGAGACATCTCCAGGGAGAGATGAGCATCACAATAACAGAGTTGAGACCAACTCTTCTTTCCAGTATGACTCCAAAGGAAAATCACCAAGGTATAAGAAACATTGAAACTCGAAAATTCCATTTGACTATAAGCATGTGAATCATATAAAACAGAGCTTGTGGCATCAAAGACAATGCACTTTTTGTTGATTGAATAACCACGTAGTATCCTAGTTTTGGAAGAGAAAATCCTTTTTTATGAAGGTTATGGTAACCAGTAGAAGGAGGGGGATAGCATATTTATTTTCAAAAATAGAAAAGAGCAGGGGAAATGCACCTCTGAAGGAGAAAGGCTACTGCAGCCATTGTAGCATAGATGGGCATCATGAGGCCACTTATTGGTCCTTACATCCAGATCTACACCCAAAGAGGAACAAGAAGACCAGACAAACACCTTTGAGGGAGACATCCAGTCAGGCAGTGTTGCAGGGAAATCTGCCACCAGGAGGAAACCAACTACCAGAGAAAGGACAACTCGATAAGGAGGACATGTTCGGCATAATGACTGAACGAATGGAAAAAATACTTCAGTTATTTGAGAGTGGCCATATTTGTAAATAACATGTTGTGATTCAGACCCCCTAGAAGGGTATTATGTAAAAGTGATCATTGTTGATATCACTTCTTTTCTGGAACATGTTGATATTGTTAGGCCTTGTGAGGTAGTTTGGGTATGGGTTTCTTATTATAAGTATGATGGACATGAAAATTATAATGTAAATACTTTTTGGGACCAAAATTCCTTTCAATTGGGAGGCATGATCATTATGAATATAGGAAACATCACGAAATTTTTAGAAGTGTCCCAAGAGGCTCAAAATGGCTTTAGCAGACAGAGAAAGGAAAAAAATTTGAAGTTCCAAAAACTCAGTGAAAATGGCATAATTGCGAATAGTGCATCGAAAGATTTCTAACGATGCAAATGGATCGTCAAGCGAAGTCATGGATTGAAATATATCCACAGTCAAAGTTTGGTTAACCTAGCCCAGTCAACAGGGGTTGAGTCAGCATCTGTACTGCTGACACCATCATTTGTACAGTGATGTCAGCATTTGTACAACACATGTGGAAGGAGAAGGAAGGTGACACATGTCATGTTGATGTCAGCATGGTGATGTGGCAGCACCAGAGGCTGTCACATGTGACCCAATTTTGGCATTTTTGGGTTGATCTGTGGACCAATCAGATCATGCCATGTGGCAGTCCATACAATGACATGGCAGGGTGATGTGGAAGTCTATATAGTGACATGGCAGGGTGACGTGGTAGTCCATATAGTGACATGGAAGGATGACGTGTTAATCTATATAGTGACATGGTAGTCCATATAGATGACATGGAATCCGTAAAGACACGTGGCTTCCTCTAGAAGTGCCACATGGTGGTGTATGACTGGGCCAAAAATGAAACAACGTCATGCCTGCATTTCAAGTGACTGAAAAGAAGTGGGCCAATAGTTGGTGTTATAACCCTAATTTGCACCAGACATGCTTACCTAGCATCAGGCCATCTCAGATTCCTTCTTTGCCAAAAAACTACTGAACAAATCTTTAAAAAACCTCTTTTATAAGGGCCCATGTGTCCTACTCCATTATTGCACGTGTGTACATGCTAGCTGACCTAAAATAGCCCGTGTGTACCTACAAAAGCACGAAAAAAGGAAAGTTGTCGACGGAACACACAACTTTGGGTGAGTTAACTGAAACTCCCGACCATGCATGGTTGAGGGTTCATCTAAATACCTAGCTTATTCTAGCCTATAAAAGAAGGGTTAGGGGTCCCATTTGGAAGAGGAGAATAATAGTAAAGAAACTCTACCCAATTGCACATTCCCATTGTCCCAACCCTTTAGCCATCCCTGTGCAAAGAGAGATACAGAGAAAAGAAGTTGGAGGACATTTGAAGAGGAGCCCAGAATTAGGTTCACAGAGCGATGGCTGGTCTCGACATTGTAAGTTGATTCATTGAAGTTAATAATAAAGAAATTCTTTTCCCATCCCATTATATGAGTTCTTCATAGTTTAGTGAATATATGTTTGAATCTCTAACCCATTAATATGTAGAACAAATGCATGTAGAGTTTGTTTCTTGTTTTGTACGCAGGTCAGTCTTGGGAGGATAGCTACTAACAAGCGATCAAGCGTGAAGAAGGATCGACATCAAACGTCTGGAACAAGGTATGTTCGTTTAACCATGTATTTGCTTAAAATAAATGGGGATTAGGTCTGGGACGACGGTAGAAAGTAGGATTCTTTCGGTCTTATCTGCATGCATAATATAACCCTAAATTATAGTCCATAGGGGGATTTCCCACCACAATAGAATTGGCAACCATACTAGGGAGATCTCTAGGGTCCCTAGGAATATTTTTGGGTATTTTTAAGAACTGGTTTCATTTCCTGATTTTAGAGTTTCTACAAAAGTCTGAGCTAACAGAGATTCTGGTCTTCCATACTAGTTATCTCTGTTTATTTGCTTGACTACATATTTTTTCGAGAACCATAGAGGTACACGCAGCCTGTATAAGGTCTGGACACATGTACCCATGCCCTACCCTCACACAACCCATGTGTACACGCTAGCTGAGGAGGTGTCAGTCGCGTGTATGATTTCAGAAAATTTCTTTTAGGGAGGCAGTCATCCTCTCCCTTGTCAGAAGTATTATTTCTCAGGGGTTTTCTGGAACTCATTCTAGTCTCTTTTTTTTGCATTTTTGTAGCTTAGGTTTCACCTCAGATTGGTTTTGTTCTATGAAATTTTCCTTCAATTGTTTTCTTTTTTTTGTTAAAGTAAGTTTTTGAGTCTTCAAGAGATTCTAGTTCTCAGTACCAGTAGTCTTTGTTTGGGCTTGATTTCTTTTCCTTTCATTTTTTAGATTTTCAGAAGTACACGTGGCCTGTATAAGGTCTACATGCGTGTACACGTGCCCTGACTATACACAACTTGCGTGCACACGCTTGTTGTTGAACTGTTAACAACGTGCCTGTGGAGAAGATTTTTTAATTAAGGTGAGGCAGTCATCCTTTCCTTTGTCAAGAATTATACCTCTCGGGTTTTTGGGTCTTTGTCATAAGCAGTTAATAACTTAGGTCTAATTACAACATAGCTTTCTTTTTCATTTAGAATATTTCTTGTGTTTCCTAGTTTTTTTAACTTATTTTTAGCTTGAAATTTTAAGAAAAATGAGTTGCATTTTGAATCGTGCATTCATCGTTTCTTTTAGAATATTTTGTTATTTCTTCTTTGATTGGAAGAAAATATAAAAAAAAAACTTAGTGTGTTAGATATCTTTTTTTCCTGGCATTTTATTTGCATTGTTACTTGAAAAAGAAAAAGAAGTTAGCATAGCATTGTGTTTTCTTCTAATTTTAAAATCATTTCAAAAAACAAACATAATCATTCTTTGCCAGTGTTCATATAAGTTTCATCATTTTTCGCAAGAGTCTTAACACCATCAGTTGCACTACTGTACCCTTTTGAGTAAATCAAGCCAGTAAAAAGAATGAAAATTAAAAAGTACTAGACTTTATGTTTGTAGGGTCCATCAACTAGATTAGGCTAGAGCCTTGATTTAGGTTGGAGAGGAAACTCTTCAATGCTATAAAAAAAAGATACGAGTTTGTGCTAAGGAGTGTAGAATTCCAGTATCGGAAAGTTATTCGGGACCCCCCTCTAACACAGGGGACAAACACGAGGTCGTGTGCAGAAAGGTAGCGCAGATAACCCCTCCAAAGCCGGACCAATCGTAGTGGATAACACATATAGAGACCTTGTCTTGGGATTCCGTCAATTGCATTTTCCATGGAGCTTCATGGGTCTCAAATCCATTCGAGGTCCTCATTTGTCTTCCAGACCACTTTCCTTCGATACCCTTGACAGGTTTCAGGCTCGATACCCTGCTCATTGTGGTCTACCCGACTTTCGATTGTACCCGCCTAGTGACTCTTCACGCGCTGGCAACCTAGTTGCCTATCTTTTTTAGGGACATACACAGGTTATTGCGGGGTATACCGTGGTACCTAGTATAGAAATCAGGCCATGCTTTGCAAAGTATACCTGGAGGGTGCTTCTGTTTTCGAGTTGCACTTGCACTGGTAAGTTGCTCTAGTGTTGGTTGGTGTAACTGTTCTTCCAACTAGTTAGTCATTTGCTTGATTTTCCTTTAGGAACTTTTAGTGTGTGCTCTGCGCTCCCTAGTTTTCCATAGTGAGTTAGTCAGTCATGGATTTAGGTCTCTGACCTAGTGTGGTAGACTTCTGTTGGCTTTCGGAAGTCACTCTTGGATTGCTAACAGGAGCAGAGCCCAAAGCCCATCAGATTTAATGTCACGATTATTTTTAAGGGTGATCGAATGGAGGGAAACTCAAGACAACATCGTATCAACTTAGAAACCAGACCAAGCATGCATGAAAGAGTGAGGTCCTGATAAACTCCAAATAGTGAGTCGTAGTCAGGGTGAATAGGTGGAAGACTTACGCAAGAAGGGCGCAATGATCTATTACAGACATCCGGTATGCAACAGATGAAGAAGAAATGCATTCGAACACAAAATCCTTTTATATTCAAATACAAAACCAGAGGGCACGACAACGCCACAACAAATCCTTTATTGCAACAAGCTGCACTACTGTGAATCCTCAGGCCAAAGATGAAATAAAGATGGAAAATAGAGAGAGAGAATTGTTTGTTATAAACCAAGAAATCTCAAACACAGAGGCATAACCAGGAAACCAGAGTATTTGTTGAAACTTTACAGTCGGGAGCTTCGCTCTACCATCGATAGATACAAAAATGGAAAAAATGCCTACATATACTCGAAATAACATAGCGGCGGAACCAAGAAACTGCATTTAAGGCTTTGCGTCTGCATGGCTTCTGACAACACGGAGCTGGGATCTTTGAATGGTCGTGAAACTTATGGCAGACGCGATCAGTTTTCTGACAGTTTATTCGGCGAATCGACGTGCTTTTAATCTTTTGCGGGACGTTCCCATTATGGCGGAGATGATGTCTAACCACCACCAACCGCTTCAATAACTGCTTCTTGGGATTGGAAACGGTCAGGCCAACTCAGCATTTCGGGATCCGGACGACTTCCCGCGCTGCCACCTGGAGTAACTGGGTATCTTGAAAGACGAACATGAGGACCAGCGCGGAGGACATGGGGCATGGTAGGTGTGGTGTGATGACATCGGGGAGCGCGCGGAAAGGGTGGCGAAGAGTGGGAATGATAACAGAGAGGGGTGACAGCAGATGAACCATGGCGGAGGACACCCAAGTAAGTGGGGAGAAGATGAGAGAACGAACTCGCCTTTGGGTGAGAAGTAGACGTGGAAAGGGAGCGGGACACGCGACGGGAAAGGAGTGGACGGTGGGAGGAAAGAGAACCACGGGGACCACTAAGGAGAGGTGAGCAGACGACACACGGCGGCAGGGGAAAGGCGGAAGAAAGAGTGAAATGACAGGAGGAGGGCCCATACTGGTTAAACACAGGACAACTGAGAGGAGCGAGACTAAACGAGTGTCGTTGATCTGGGCGCTACGATCCTGGTCGTCGGAGAGCTGCACATGGGATCTCGGACCCCCCCCCTCCGCTTAAAGGTAGAAAGGCGGGGGGGGGTCCGATTTTCTCTTTTCTGC
>ML787485.1:0-18836 GCA_009831015.1 Picea engelmannii | reverse complement strand
TACCACGGGTGCATTATCACCTGAAACTTTGGACAAGTGGGTTTTAACCCATTCTTTTGATATCTAAACCCCTTATCAAGAAATATCGCTAACAACTTCCCACTCCGCCGGTCGTGAGGACTTTTTGGTCTTCCGCTTAGAAACGTGGAGCCACCTCTTTATAGGCATTGTTTTGATACCACTGGTTCTTCAAAGTCAGTGTGTGAGACTTTTACACATTTGAACGATCCCACAAGGGGAGAACCTGTGCATAAGATCTTCATGGCTAAAGTTCTCAGTGATACCAACCAAGGAGCCCCTTCACAAGGGGATTCTTGTTCTTTTCCCTTCTTCAGAAACATTGGTGTCCCTTTGATGGCCACTTTGTACATTCCTAGGTTGAATGTGGGATTACTGGTTTGGTTGGGTACCATTCCAAATGTCCCAAATGCTCTTGACACTTCTCAGTTAAGCACTTTATGTCATGGGCACCATGTTGATGTTTCTTTGTCAGCAAAGTCTTCTCCTCCTCCTTCTCCTGCCTCTGGTGAAAGTACAGTTACTAGTAATCGAAAGTCTAAACAAAATAGAAAGGGGAAGAATAGGAAGAAGAAATCACCAACCTTTGCGAGTCATGTTGGAGATAGGTCGAAAACCTCTGCAAGTCATGTTGAAGACTAGCACCCAGCCTCTGCAAGTTATGCTGGGGGCACACACTCACCCTTCGCAAGTCATGCTGGGGGAAAAAGTCCAGTCACTGCTAGTCATACTGGTAATAGGTGTGTAGCCTCTGCAAGTCATGTTATTGACCCATCACTAACCTATGCAAGTCATGTTCGAGATGTGCAACCAACCACTACTATTCATGCTGGGGGCATTGATTTTGTTGAGAAACCTAGATGGATAGGACATAAGCCTAAGTTCCCTTGTAAGCTTTGCAAGGGAGATCACCTTACTCATTTATGCCCTGGCATTCCAGAGGTACAAATATTATGGTCCCTGTCTGCAAGCTCTTTTGATTCTAAGTCTTTTGAGGTTTCCTCGCAGTCGATTCAACCATTGGTCGAGAAAGTGGTCATGCCAATGCAGTCATCAACTGATCCCACTCCTCTTCTGGGGGGTGAGGTACCTTTAGACCATGTAGTCTCGCAGCCTATTCAGCCATTGGTTGCAAAAGTGGTCATGTCGATGTAGTCATCGGTTGATCCCACTCCTCTTCTGGGGGGTGAGGTACCTTTAGATCATGTAGTCTCACAGCCTATTCAACCATTGGTTGAAAAATTCGTCATTCCAATGTAGTCATCGGATGATCCCACTCTTCTTTTGGGGAGTGAAGTGTCTACCGACTATGTTTTTAGCATTTCTAGTTCAATACTTTTAGAACAAGGGGGCATTATGCTCGTTTCGAGCACACCCCCTCCAAGCCCTAGGATGGATTCCATTGATTGGAATGACCTTGTTGAGCCTCATCTTCCTTCTGCCACACCTTTTCAAATAAGGGTTGAAGTTAATTCAACAAAAAATTATCGATGTATTGTGGATGAAGGAACCTCTGCAAGTATTTTATCCTCCTCAGTTTGGAAAGTCTTGGGATCTCTTGAGCTTGTGTCTTCTTCGCATGAACTGTTGGCTTTTGACAGACTTCCTAGTGAATATTTGGGGGTTCTTCCTCAGTTTCCTATCTCGTTAGGTGGGAATATTGTCCGTGTTGATGTTATAGTGGTGCAAGGCCCGTTAGATTTCAATATGTTTCTCGGGCGGGATTATGTATATGATATGAATGTTGCGTTGTCTACGCTCTTCCGGGTGATGCATTTCCCTCACAATGGAAGCATTTTCACTATCGACCAGCTAGAATCTGATAACCACCATCCTAATTCGGCATTATTTCAGACTTCCCCTTTATATGTTCCTAGCATTCGTGTAGACTCTACCCCGCCACAAGTTAATTATGTGGTGTCTTATCCTCGGTGTTCAATTGCTTCTGAGCAGGAACTTGTGCAATCATGTTTTCCTTATCAAGACTTGGAATCAGTAATTGATCCATTGATGTATCCAATGGGGGCATGGGAGCCCTTGATTCCTCCTCTTGGTCCAAGTAGACTTGAGTATCCTTCCAAGTCTGATCTCGTTGTTTGTAGATCCTCAAGCCCTCGTGCTCGTGACTCTTTGTTGATAGACTCTGCCAGTCCTGGACAAAACCTCCATCATCATATGGAGTATGGTCATTTTACTTCACCCTTTGGGACTGTTGACCCTCATTTGCATGATTTCTCAGATTTTGAATTGCCTTAAGATGAGGCTATCCTTGAAGCCATGACTATATCACATAGGAGGACTTACACTGTGGTTTGTGTTTTCTTCCCTTTTGGGAGGCTTCCCATGTTGACTATCGAAGAGACTCCTAGTTTGAGCCTAGCAGCGGGATCTACCTGAACCAGTTTCATACATGAGTTGTAGCCCCCATGGAATCTTCTTTAATCACTTTTCAGACTCCCTAAAGATGAAAAGATTGTCGAGTGACCTTGTTTCTTCACACCCATTAAATTTTTCCAGAAGAACGACCCTTACATGGGTCTTCTTTTAAGCCCTTTTCAGACCCTCTAAACATGAAAAGATTGTCGAGCGATCTTCTGGCCTTTCACACTCGTTAAACTGAAATTTGAAGTCACGTCTATCTGGCGGTATTTTACCCCTTTTTCGGTCCGGACGGTCAACTGTACGAACAAAGGTATACTCTATGGAACTTCAGTTCTCTAGAAGAGTACCCTCAGGTATAATTTTACCCCTTTTCGAGCTTGAGGGACTAAACTTATAAAAAAGGAACCCCCTCGGAGTCCATAGTTAAGCTCTTTTCAGACTCACTAAAATTGAAAATATTGCCGAGTGACCTTATTCTTTCACACTCGTTAAACTGGTCCAGAAGAACATTCCTGATGGATTCCATAGTTAAGCTTTTTTCAGACTCCTTAAAAATGAAAAAAATGGTTGAGTGATCTTGTCCTTATCACACTCATTAAAATGGTTTTGAATAGACGTCTTGTCGGTGCTAGTTTACCCCTTTTTCGAATCGACTAGACTATCTTCGAAAAAGGTACCCCAATGGAGTCTCCTTTTATGTTTTTTCAGACTCTCTAAATATGAAAAACCGTCTAGCTTACCTTCTCTGGGCTCGTTAAACTTAGCTCGAAGGACGTTACCATTGTGTGTTTTGTTAATCGCATTTGCATACCCGCATCTTTGGCCTAATTCGAGATCCATGTTGCTCTCAACTGAACCATCTGAGGCATGCCTTATACGTAAGCCCTGTAGCATTTTGCCTCTGCATCTTGACACCTTTGGCACCTGGAGGATTTTTCTCGAGCGTCCTTTTCTTACATATGTCTCTTTTCCCTGAACATCCTTGTGTTCCATGTTCTTGGAACTAGTAGGTTTGTGACACTCGATTCTCCTTTGTAACGTAACATTCTTTTATTCTTTTTTCCAAAATTATTGGAAAAGACAAAAAAAATCAAATATACCCCAAAAAGAGGAAGGGAAAAGTATTTTCTTTATTGGCAGCATAATGAGTCACCCTTGGATAAAGCACATCTGTCTGTTTGTTCATCAAAACCTGGGATTTAATATGACCTTAGGAATCTTTTCTCACTACATAGAGTTGTGTCCTCCTCTGTTTGGTTATTCTTCCAAACATATGGAGAGTTTGCATTGCCTCCTGCCTCATCATTTTTCATGTTGTTTTCCAAGGGAAGTTTGTCACCAAGCCTGAGTTGGCCCCTCTATAGTTTGTCTCTTACCCTCATACCTAGCCATCCTGAATGTCTAATCAAGTCCTTGTTCGAAATCAATGAAGCCTTCAGTCTGATCATCAAGATTATCTAGTCCATGACCGACGCGCCGTCGAAGACCTCTGGGTAGTGTAGTGATACACTCATATTACACTCCTACCTTGAGTTTTGAAGATTTTGAAGTTGTTGCTCAAGCTCTGAAGACCTCATCTCCAACCATCAGGTCATATCAACTTCTAGAAGATGGATACTCTATATGTATATCTTTTTGATTTCAAGATGTAGATCCATTGTGTATTGTTCACGGATACACTTTATATAGTTATTTGACATGGATATACAGTGTATTTTATTGGTAGCCATGATTCTATTTTATCCCGAGCATGGGTATGCCCGCCTTGGTGAGACATTTGTTATTTTGCAAACGACGCCTCCTGGTTCCTGGTCCTTGGGCTCACTTGTTCAACACATCAGTAAAGATTGGTAATGTATTTCGGCCATCAATTTCTCTTCTACCCTCACACATTAGGGGGCATCTTTTATAACCCTAATTTGCACCAGACATGCTTACCTGGCATCAGGCCATCTCAGATTCCTTCTTTGCCAAAACACTTCTAAACAACTCTTTAAAAAACCTCTTTTATAAGGGCCCACATGCCCTACTCCATTACTACATGTGTGTACATGCTATCTGACCTAAAACAACCCGTGTGTACCTACAAAAGCATGAAATAAGGAAAGTTGCCGACAGAACACACAGCTTTGGGTGAGTTAACTGA
The DNA here is from genome assembly GCA_009831015.1 of Picea engelmannii. Taxonomy (NCBI): domain Eukaryota; kingdom Viridiplantae; phylum Streptophyta; class Pinopsida; order Pinales; family Pinaceae; genus Picea; species Picea engelmannii. The sequence goes on along the minus strand of ML787485.1, from coordinate 14,290 downwards.
AACTCCTGGCCATGCATGGCCAAGGGTTCATCGAAATACCTAGCTTATTCTAGCCTATAAAATAAGGGTTAGGGGTCCCATTTGGAAGAGGAGAATAATAGTAAAGAAACTCTACCCAATTGCACATTCCCATTGTCCCAACCCTTTAGCCATCCTTGTGCAAAGAGAGATACAGAGCAAAGAAGTTGGAGGACATTTGAAGAGGAGCCCAGGATCAAGTTTGCGGAGCGGTGGCCGGTCTCAACATTGTAAGTTGATTCATTAAAGTTAATAATAAAGAAATTATTTTCCCATCCCATTATATGAGTTCTTCATAGTTTAGTGAATATGTGTTTGAATCTCTAACCCATTAATTTGTAGAACAAATGCATGTAGATTTTGTTTCTTGTTTTGTACGCAGGTCAGTCTTGGGAGGATAGCTGCTAACAAGTGATCAAGCGTGAAGAAGGATCGACATCGAATGCCCGGAACAAGGTATGTTCATTTAACCATGTATTTTCTTACAAGAAATGGGGATTAGGTTGAGGACGACGGTAGAAAGTAGGATTCTTTTGGTCTTATCTGCATGCATAATATAACCCTAAATGCTAGTCCGTAGGGGGATTTCCCACCACAACAGTTGGGTTCCACATGGCCCAATCAAAGGGTGCCACATGGCACCCCTAAAATTCCCAATGAGGGCATGTGACCAAATTTTCATATATATATATATATATATATTCGGATGGTTCTGCCAAATTTAGAACTACTGCTAAACAAATCCAACAGTTATAATAGTCAACCAAAATGGGGAGGCCTGCGGGCTCAACCCCGGGACTTCCCCCTACCTTTATGCCTTCACACATGCGCGCCAACCAACTCAGCCAACAACCCGATTGGAACATCTACACATGATGTTACTTGAAAACCAATTTTCTCCAATGCAAGAGGGAGGAGCACACCAATCCGCCTAGGTCTGTACCGGGCATAATTTCCAATGCATATGTTAGTGCATTAATTACACAGGGTTGCATGCAAATCAAAACATAGGTCCAGAGGAGGCTGGAAGGTGCCTGTGTCCGATGGAGAAGATTTGATAGTCGTTTTTAGGTAATTTGGTGATGTGAATCCAATGGCGAGGTCTTTTTTTGTAGCAGAGCTTCAAAACAGCAAGGTAAGTTCTGGAGAAGCCAATGTAAGCATGTTTTTTCATTCTTTTGTTTCATCATTAATTATTGCAGCATAGTATGCTTGTTACAGGTCTGAAGGAGCATGGAGAGGCTATAGCTTCTATCTTTTCTTTTCTTCTTTTCTTCCACATAAAACCAATTAGTTACATGTGACAGAGAAATTGTGGCACTTGCATGATAAGTGGCCAATGAAGTGTTGGATAATATTGTCATTGATGTCAATGGTTTGATTGATCAATTTGATTGATTGATGTCAAGTGATTGATTGATGACAAATGATTGATTGATTGATGATTGATGTAATGTAATATGTATTTTCCTTGATGAGAAAGCATATATGAATATGGATCAATGAGTTCTCATTGGTATGATGAATATGGATCAATGAGTTGTCATTGATATGATGAAGATGGATCAATGAGTTGTCATTGATACATGATGAACATGGATCGATGTGGTTTCATTAGTATATGATGAATTGTTGGAAAAATGTATAGATGACTCATTATTGTCTTATCATGATTGATAAGGTGCACAAATGGATGAACTCCAAAGTGTTCCCTTTATGGTGAAAACATTCACGAGAAGATGCTTTGTGGATTGAGTTATCCTAGAAGAATGGTTGGAGGACCCATGCTTGTATGTGGAATAATGAGATGAACATCAATGAATTTGTTGGTGAAACTATCCTATATGGATAGTGCTTGGCATGCCATTTCCGGTGGTATGTGGAATGTCACATAACTCCTCACGGTTTGAGATTTATGGCCTTACGAAGTTGGAGGACCCCCATATGAAGGCTTGAAGCCCCCAAGGTCAAAGAAGTCAAAGTGACCTAAAATAATAAATCATTATTTAAATGATAAAGTAAAGTGAAAAAGTCAAGGTGGATTATTTAAATAATAAAGAGAAGTGAAAAAATCAAGAAATGATAAAGTAAGGTGACAAAATTAAGAAGGAATATTTAAATGATAAAGTATTGGAGAACTTTCTATTTATGGAAAGTGGTTAACCCTAAAATAAGTAAAATAGGTTAAGTGACCTAGAAATGGGTTAAGTGACCTAGAGGATGAAAGTATAAATAAGATAGCTATGGACTCTTTCAAGATATCCTTTTTGTGGATCAATGGAGAGCTTCTTGTGAGAATATCTTTTGGAGTATTGATGGAGAGCTTCTTGTGAGAACATTTTGGTGTGGATCTCTTGAGAATGATTGAAGATATATTATGAGAAAGAGAGAATGAGGAAGATCTCATGGATGCATTGAAGTTTCGGCAAGTCAGAGATCATGACGGTGAAATTATCAGAATTACATAAAAACCTTATTGTTTGATGCGTATGCAAGTTGTCTGTGTATAGGGGGCATATACGCAAGATGTCATTATACAAGGTGTGTACAATATGCAGGATGTTAGTGTATAGGGAGCGTACAGTGTATAAACTCATGGAGAATTTTGGCTGAGGTGATGACGAGTTGTTGAAGACTGAAGAAGGTTCCAGATCTACACTCTATGGGCTTAGATGTATCACTGAGACATTGGTATGGTTACATTATTGTCTTGATTGATAGCATTGTTTATTGTGTTTTGAATTCCTAGGGAATTCGTGGTATGGTTGCTATGATGTGTTTTATGTTGGTCGATGGAGGAGCAACACTCTTATGATTCAATACTGATATGATGGCTATAGTATGTTGATTTCTTATACACGATTGAGTAGCATTCATATTGATTAGTTGTGGAGCATGAGTAAGATATTGGAGATCTTGGATGTATTGTGATTGGCTGGTGGTCAATTTGGATAGTAAGAAACATAAGAGAATGATAAATTGGTTGCAGAGGATCTATGTTGATATTGAAGGATAAACCCTAATAGCTCAGAAGGTATACGCAGGCCATAGTACTGTTTGGGAGCATATACACAGGTTATAGTACTACTTGGGCACATATACACGTGGGATGTACTACTAGTAGGGCACATACACACACATGTTGCACTACTGACAGGTCGCATACCTGTTGCAGATTGATATATGTTGAGGATTTTTGCCTCATCTCAGTTGATGCTGAGGATGTAAATTGAGTCTTGCATTATAGAGTTGGTGCTCTTGTAGAGTTGTACTCTATTTAGTTCTTGCTGAAAAACCCCAAGGATTGTAGTCCGTAATAAAAATAAAATTGTACATACATATTGTGTTCTTTGTGTTCCTTGTGGTGATGACTTGTTAACGATATATTGTTGATATATGTTGATGAAATATGTTCACATCTAACTAGTTATAAATGATAACAATGGGTAATGAGTAAATGTTGAATGCTAACTAATGAGTTTTGTGTAAGAGGGAAGTTTTTGAAAAAGAGCCCCACACTCATTCACCCCCCCCCCTCTAAGTGTGGTAAGTGTGTCCAACAATTGGTATCAAAGCATGCCTTCACCACAAGCCTTAACAAGCTTGAAGGAGATCCATAGACACACAAATGGATTATGAAGTTCCAATCCTTTATGAGGAAAACTATTCTACTTGGAGAATAGAGATGAGATTACATTTGAAGACAATGGGAGCAACGATTTGGAAGGCAACCATTGGTGGATCAGTTCCTTTGAAGAACAAGTCAAAGTTTGCATCTCAAAGAGAAGGAAAGAAGAATGATGCATTGACTCTCAAGACCATTCTTAGTGGACTCTCAAGCCCTATCAAAGAAATCATGGGACAATGAACTTTTGCCAAGGATTTATGGCTAAAGCTAGAGGAGACATATCAAAGCAAGAAGGAGAAGAAAGACATTGAAGACAACTCCATCAAGACATATAAAGGTAAATAATCTCCAAAAACTCTTGGTTGCATTATTTCTAAAAGTGATGATGTTGGCAAAAAGGAAGATCTTGAAGACATTTCAAATGAAGGCAAAGAATCATGTGATGATGTTGACAAAAGGGATGAAGGTAAAGAATCTACACAAACCCTTGATTGCAATAATTCAAAATGTGATGATGTTGAATTTTTCTCTACAAGTGAAGAAGAAAATCTAGAAGTAGTTTGGATAAAATCAATTGATTGTTATCCCATGGAAGAAGTAGAAGAAAAACTATTGGAGCTTAAAGATAAATTTGAAAGAGGTCTATATGAATATAGCAATGACCACTATTATATAGACTATAGCTATCTTTTGTATAACACTAAAATTTTTCTCAAGAAGAGTTAAAAGCACATCTTGACGTTAAAATAAATGCTCAAAGAACTAGAAGAAAGTAGTAAGACTGAATTAGAAGAAAAGGAAGAAGTGATCATGAGACTAAAGAATGGAAAAGAATATATGAATGTAGATGATGAGATTAGCAAAATTTTTGAAATCATTGTCCATCTCAAGACACAAATTGAAGAAGCCAAAAGAATAGAGGAACTATTGAAGAGCCAAATAAATGAAAAGGAAAAGTCATGTTGTAAGTTAGAAGCTGAAATTCAAACAAATTCTTGAATAGCTCACTAATCTTGGATGAGATCTTGAAAAGTCAAAGATCATCATATGATAAATTAGGTCTTGGAAACAAAAAGGAAGCTACACATGCTGAAGCAAGCACCTCAAAGAAGCATGAAGTAAGTCCATCAAAGAAGGAAGACAATGTTGCAAAACAACCATCTACACAAGGCAAAGAAAATCACAAAAGAACAAAGCAAGCAAGACATCAAGAAGCTACTTTTGGGTCACCAAAGCAAAGGTATGAAATTATTTTTCATGGGCATTGTTATTCATGTAATGGATATGGTCACAAAGATTTTGAATGTAGATCTTATGAAAGGAGATATAATGGAAGATTTTATAACACCATGAGGTGTTGGAGATGTGATCAAGTAGGACACATTGCTATTCACTGTAACACCATGAGATGATACAACTGTAGTGGATTTGGCCACAAATCCCAGGAGTACTGGAACACAAGAAGAAATTCCATGATGAGGACTTCACACAACATGGCTAGAAGAAAGAATGAAGTAAGGAAGGGAGACATCTTTGAAAAGATGGATTCTCATAGCTCAATTTCTTAGGAGAAAGGACATCTACAGAAGTGGGTGAAGAAGACAAAGCATCCATAACATAATGAAAGACTAAAGGGAAGTTAAAAAGTGTCATCTACTGAGGTATACACAGGTGACAGTGGTGACAGTCACATACATACACAGGCTGACCTTGAATAGGTCGCATACATACGCGAGATGTTGTGCAACAAGATGCATATATGTGGTAAAGCCTCGGGAAAAAGGAAATGCACATGGGTTGTAGCTTGATGTGATGGTATAACTCTATGATGCAGAGTCTGGCATTGTTTATTGCAGGTTCTGACACTATTTGCTGCATGTTTTCATGACTCTATATTGGATTATGAAAGATGATGGTGCAAAATAAAATATTGGGTGCATGGAACTAAACCAAGAGTATGGATTGATGCATTTTCTATTGAAAGAACAATGTTGGTTATAACAGTGAAGTTATGGCACCTTTGATATGTGATATATCTTAATGATGTATTGGAAGCTTACTTGTTGGAAAAATTGATGTATGCATTTGGCATCTGGATGGGCTACATATTGGGACATGTAATTTGTGAGTTGATCATGTTATACATCATTGATGATCTATAGTTGATGCATGATTGGTACATTGGTAGAGGAACCTACTAACAGTTTGATTGGCACATATTTTATGGAGGACTTGGCATACATGTATGGGGATTCATCATTTTGTGGTGTTGGTGCATGATGCTGTACAAGATTTGGTACACTCATATATGGCATATGCTTGATGATACTACACCATTGTTACTACTTGATTAGCACAACAATTGGCATTTTTTTGAGATACATGATTGTGGCACTTGGTTCATGATGGAGACATATCATGAGTGATATGATACATTGTTTGGCATATTGGTGGATGCACATGGTTGACATGTTGGTAGATGGACAAGTTGGCATGTTGATAGAGGCATATGATTGATACATTCCATGGATGATATATTTTGGCACATTGCATGATGTTAATGTGCATGGTTGATGTACATAGATGTTGTGCATAATGAGTACACATTTTTTACAGGATGTACTTGGTATATATTTTGTTCATGATTCTCTATTTCATTGTTGACATATCTTTTTCTTCATGATTCTTGGTATGGGATGAGTTTGATGCATGAATAGGTCCAAGGATCATTATATGGTAGCACATTGTTCATCTTGTAGAGAAGATAAGGGAGACATACCCATAGGGGGAGTCATTCTTCTTCCCATGATTCTAGGAGGAGATATTTATCAGATGAGAATGCATATATGTATTTTCCTTGATGATAATTCATATATGAAGATGTATCAATGAGTTGTCATTGATATGATGAATATGGATCAATGAGTTGTCATTGATATGATGAAGATGGATCAATGAGTTATCATTGATACATGATGAAGATGGATCGATGTGGTTTCATTAGTATTTGATGCATTGTTGGAAAATGTACAGATGAATCATTATTTTCTTATCATGATTGATAAGGTGCATAAATGGATGAACTCCAAAGTGGTCCCCTTATGGTGAAATCCCTCACAGGAAGACTCTTTGCGGATTGATTTATCCTAGAAGAATGGTTGGAGGAACCATGCTTGTATGTGGAATAATGAGATGAAGATGAATGAATTTGTTGGTGAAACTATCCTATATGGATATTTCTTGTCATTCCATTTCTGGTGGTATGTGGAATGTCACATAACTCCTCACGGTTTGATATTTATGGCCTTACGAATTTGGAGGACCCCTATATGAAGGCTTGAATCCCCCAAGGTCAAAGAAGTCAAAGTGACCTAAAATAATAAATCATTATTTAAATGATAAAGTAAAGTGACAAGGTCAAGGTGGATTATGGAGTGAGAATCACTCTTATGATTCAGTACTGATATGATGGCTATAGTATGTTGATTTCTTATACATGATTGAGTAGCATTCATATTGATTAGTTGTGGAGCATGAGTAAGATATTGGAGACATTGGATGTATTGTGACTGGCTGGTGGTTAGTTTGGACAGTGAGAAACAAAAGAGAATGATAAATTGGTTACAGAGGATCTGAGTTGATCTTGAAGGATAAACCCTAATAGCTCAGAAGGTATACGCAGATTGTAGTATTGTTTGGGAGCATATACATAGGCTGTAGTACTATTTGGGCATGTATACATGTGGGATGCACTACTAGTAGGGCACGTACACACGCATGCTACACTATGGATAGGTCACGTACATGTTGCAGATTGATATCTATTGAGGATTGTTGCCTCATCTCAATTGATACTGAGGATGTAAGCTGAGTCTTGCATTATAGAGATGGTGCTCTTGTAGAGTTGTACTCTATTCAGTTGTTACTGAAAAATCCCAAGGACTGTAGTCTGTAATAAAAAGAAAATTGTGCATACATCTTGTGTTCTTTGTGTTCCTTGTGGTGATGACTTGTTAATGATATATTGTTGATATATGTTCACATCTAACTGGTTATAAATGACAACAATGGGTAATGAGTAAATGTTGAATGCTAACTAATGAGTTTTGTGTAAGAGGGAAGTTTTTGAAAAATATCCCCACACTCATTCACCCCCCCTCTAAGTGTGGTAAGTGTGTCCAACATGAATCAGTTCTAAATATCGTAGTTTCAAGATATTTGGATGGGATGCATAGATGTTTGGATCTAAGTAGCATATCTAAGGAACTCTATGGCTCCATGATGATGGGGGTGATCTTTTATTCTTCCTCTTTTTATGTAATGGGTATGTGGGAATGATGTCCTTGTCAGCATCATGGATGCCTCATGAGCATGAGAACTTGTGAAGCTTGTATGCATTCCTGATCACATTCTGATCTCTTGTTTCCATCACTGAAAAGGGACTTTGGCCTTACAACTTATAAAGTAGAGACATTATTACAATGAGGATAATAATGTAGTCAAGATTTGGAGCATGACCCAGAGATGTATCCCACATCAGATGAACTCCGTTATCAAGGGACGTGTCATCTCCATTATTTGTATTATGTTCTTATGTTGTTTTTCCATGAATTTCCGCACATAGGATATTGAATGCAAGAATGACATATAACACATAAGGAAAAATAAAGAGGTTTTATTCACTTTGGATTCAAGCCTATAAGACTTCAAATTTACCTTTAATTGCAAATCACTCAAGTAAAAATATCTATAGTTGACCCTTTGAAGGAGTGACATAATCAATCAATTATTGGAAACTAATCGACCCCAGGTTCAGATCAATGGATCACAAGGAATGATACAACATTAAAGGACATTCAACTTTCACACTCTAATATAGTATATAGTTTTGAATATCCCTTCACTCCACTGGTTCCTCACAAGAAACAAAAATTGTAGTAGATGGTTCCATAGTTGGTAGTGGATTACATAATGCCATATGGTTTTTCAAATGGTGTGTCCTATGGTAAATACAATTTTCTCACCCTACATTGGAAACAATGGTTGGATGACCCTACAACCATCCTTTTCAAACAACATTTGTTGTTGTTTCAAATTGATTATGGCATCATTCTAATATTCCTAATCAATCCCTGAAAAATATACATAGGGATCTTTGTCATATAGTATCACAATGACCTCAAAGTCCACATAAGTCTTGACACCATTGAGACCAATTTGCATCTACTCTAGTCTGTCAATTGGAAAAATGCATGATTGATTTTCCAACAACAATTAAATCAATGAGTACAATAATTCAATCCATCCCATGAATTACCATGATTTATTCAAAAAGATGTCCACATCCAATCCTAGATCAAACATGACTTCTCACACCTTGTACCCTCTAATCAAGGCATTCAATCTAAATCCTTTTCTTGACCTTTTTTCTCTAGAAACAATGTAAGGGTCTATTAAGTGTCTTTGTAGGTGATCCTAATAACCTTTCTAGTACCCTTTTTAGGTTGTTTGTAGGTCGCTCATTTTCTAGTATATGTAGGAACATTTTTAAAAATTCATGGATTTTGTCTTCCACTTACGATACCAACATACTTAAGATGTAGTAGCTCGGAAACTAGAATATAGATGAAAATATATATCTTTCTTTGCAGAAACTAGGTCACATGCTCAAACAACTTCCCACATCACCTCAACCACATCTCTCAAATATCCTTTCTACCAGAAATACACTAAGGGAATGACTACTTTTTCTAAGCCACATGCCCTCGTATTGACATGGTCTATTTCATATCTCAACCTACCCTAGGAACCGTTTTGAATCTTATATGGATTTAAATTGAATGAAACAATAGAATCATAAAAACTATATAAAGAGTCTATAGAGTCTTTCAACTATATAACAAGCGGATATTGTTCCTTATAGAATATTTTCCCCTTAAATGATTCTTGTCCATCCACATGGATTAATCTCCCATATTTTGGAGCCCATTTAAAGTCCTTTTCATAGTGTGTTTGTCCCTTGAAATGGTCCTTGAATGTACACATGTTATCATCTCCCATATTTTAGAGCTCACCCATGGCTTCTTACGTAGAAGAAAATTCCTCCCAAAAATATCAAGAAGGTGACTATATCCCAAGTTAAAGTCATTTTTGGGTTTGAATTAAACCTATCAACAAGAAGGAAATGCCTCCAAAATTTTTTAAGGAGGTGACACCTAGTAAATTCATTTTGGGGATTAAAATATGCTCGAGGCATCAATGGAAATTCTTCTTGAAATGATAGAGGGTGTGATTCCTATCAATCTCATGACTTCTTTCATGATAAGATGATAAATTTGAATGAAGCTTGCAATGCTATCTAAAGTTGACATGTGAGTGACACAATTCCATTAATTATCATGTTTTAGAGCTTACAGAGGGAAAAAGAGTCAGTATTTTGTCTCTGGAAATGAATAAAGATTTAGTCTTCAAAACAATTTAGGGAAGATTAAGAGTTTCTCTAAGACTACTTAACATTTGAAATTTTGGGACCACCTGACAATGTCACTGAAGGTGACAATAGATTTTATTCTATGACACAACATCTTGTTTAGGAATTCTTCTAAACAATTTTTGGGAAATATTTATGTTCCCATAGTTGGCATACATATCTACAAGGCCAATGCTCACAATATCTACATGGAACTCTTATTATTGTGAATCATATTTTTTAATCAATAGATTTTTGTATCCTTCTACGAATGTTTGTTAACTATTTCTCTCATTCGATGGAGTGAAGGTACAACCAACCAAGTATTTTTCATATCTGTCCTCCTCGAGCAAGGGAAGTTCAGGAAGACTAGAGGAAAGTGAGACTCTAGTAGGCCTAAAAGAGGGAGATCAACTAGATGTCAAAAGATTAGAAGAAAACTCCATAAACGAATGTAATTTTTTCTCGCTGAAGGGGGGGTCATTTTCTTATGATGATGATACCATAGGTGATATCGAGGTTCCCTTGAGTTAAAAACATCTAGTGAAACAATGGGTACCCAAGAATCTTCCTCATCTAAACACAATTTTTTGTGTGAACTAGAGGATATTTCGGATTGCACCATCTTCATTACACATTTTGGGGTTGTTTTGCATGAATAACATAAAGGTGGGTTATGGAAGATGTACTAAATTGATGGAGTATGCTAGACCCTTCTACAATTACATAGATTGGATGTGGCTGGTCCAACATACACGCAGTATGCGCAAATACGGAGTGTCTGCAAATTATTTACAACTAAAAGACAACAATCAAAATAAAGGATTGAGTATGTACATTGACAGAAGACCAAAAGAATTAGGGAATATTTCATGGTTTATAAATAGTACACAACCTAGGTCTACAAATAAACAACCCAATTTCATATTTGAGGGGCATGAAGGAAACCATGTTTTCATGTGTGCCAAAAAATCAATAGTTGCATGGGAAGATTTGCTAATCAATTACAATTTGAATCGAATAGATACAAACTTTGTTACTATGGGAGTGATACATATAACATTTCACCAAACCTGTAATTAATGAATCTAATATCTTATGTTTTTGTTAATGTTTCATTTCAATATAAGCAATATGTTTCATTATATATAAGCAATGTGATTTTCAATTATGTTTTTTCGAGAGTCTATTGGTTTCATTTCGATATTAATGTTTTCAATAATTTTTTTGCAGGATATTGATCAAGGCAAGTCCCCAATGGATCAGATGATACCATCATCAGGGTAGCAGGTATACCCCATTGTAAATTGTACAAATTAAATATAAGAAATATGTTTTTTAATTATTTTTTTTCGAGAGTCTGTTGGTTTCATTTCCATATTAATGTTTTCAATATTTTTGTTGCAGGCTTTTGATGAGGGAAATTCTGTGATGGATCAGAGGAAAATATCCTTGGGGCAGCAGGTATAACCCATAGTAATTGTATAAATTAAATATGTTGTATTATTATGTTTTTTGGTGAGTCTATTGGTTTCATTTCAATATTAATGTTTTCTATATTTCTGTCGTATGTTACATATCTATCAGCAGATAAATACATAAATTTCGATGTGGATGAGATCATGTGAAATGTTGACATGAGATCATCGTTGAACCCCATTCATATGGCAATGAAGTCCTTAAAAAAATAAATGCACAAATCCTTCATCTGGTATTCATTCAGCCGCAAACAAATGATATTAAAGAAAATATTGATCATTTGACAATGAGAACTTAGTCCTTGAATGTAAGTTGTGGAATATTTAATTAGAAGATAAATTCATTATGGTTTTATATTTTCTACTTGTATATGTCATGAAATAAAATATGGTTTGTTTTTACAGGCGTATTTTCATCCACATACTCCTAGTGAGGGGCCTACTAGTACTATTGATGTTATTGATGATTTGTCACATCATGAGCATCTAACCCCATGTGCATATGATCATGTGCCATTATTGTCAACTGAATAGTCAATAACACATAGCAGGACACCCCAGAGGGAACATGTGGGTGCACCCTATATTGTTCGACATACGCCATATCATGGAGAACAGGGTCAGGAGGTCGATGCAATAGATACTAGTATTGATATTGCTCAAGGCACATTTCCTAGATCTTCATGTGTCACTAGAACAAGAACACTAGAGACCACATTTTTTTTGGACGAAAATCTTGTTCCTGTAAAGATAGAGAAGATCCCAGGTATTTAAAAAATGTTTTAACTATTATATATAATCTGATTGAAATTTACTTATAGATTCTTTTTAAACTAATGATCACATTATTGTTTTGCAGGAAACAATTTTTTTTATAAACATCTAAATGATTGGTCATTGGAGATATTTGGGCCCACCATGTGAATAGTGTGGGATAAACAAAGTAAAAATTTAAAATATGAGCTCACTAATCGCTTGATTGGGTTGTTCTATGGTGAGACCTTCAACCGAGCAAAGGTCCTCAAGAAAGTCGGCCAACATAAAAAGATTGTGAGGGACCAATATAGGGTTCATATAGAAATGAACCCTAGGTATGAGCGCCCTCCAATGATTCTAGTAAGGGAGTGGAAATCCTTGTTGGATTATGGAAGGGAGAGGGCTTTAAGAAAACATTGAAATCTACCACCAGGCACATGAAGGTATGCAATACTTTGAACAATGTAATTATATGTTTATTACTCTTTATTTTTACATGAAATTTGCAACATCTAACGTATTTAAAACTTTTCATAGGCCGCTAGAAACATCAAAGGCTAGGAAAGAAAAACATGGCCATCAAAATCTTGTTCTTGGTAGTCATTCCAATATGGTGGCATGAATTGTAAGTATCAATAACTCAAATATTGTATCCAAATAATAAATTGCATATAAATTTCTTTTTATTTTACTATAAAAGATAAATTGGTGATCTTATGAAAAATTGCAAGCCGATCGGTTCAACGAAGTTCCCATGGAGCAAGACTTGAGTTTTGGCTTCCATCACGGCTTTGCAGTTGTTTTTGAACACCAAAAAATCTTGGGCATTGGGAAAACACAGTCTTCCAGCGATCCAACCCGCGCGCAGGTAAATAAAATCAACAAAGTTTATTTAAGATTGATTACTTGTGCAAACTATTCATTATTAATTTTGGACACAAAATATTGAGTCTCTTTATTTTAAGCAGGAAAGTGACAATACACATAATGTCGAGGATGGATAACAACTCAATGAAGGTCATTTTGTGCATCATGGTAATGGATGTATTCATGTGCTACAAAACAAATAGTACGGATTACAATTTTAAATTTTAAATTGAAACTAGTGTATTATTTGCAATATTTGATGTTTCAAGTCCAAATCATGCAGAGGGACATCTTGTAAAAGATGAAGAATCTAGAATGGAAGATGAAGTACATGATGTGGCCCCGTCAGGTAAATAGCACCAATCTAATGTTGTTTTTATCAATGAAATACTTGTAATGATAATAACAAAACATATCAATTTAACATTTCTTCGTTATTGTAGTAGATCTTGGCACCTTATAGAAACATCCACATCATGAGTACAAGACCCACCAAAAAATAAGAGAAGTTGTAGAGGCGGCCAAAATATCTAATAAAGAAGTTGTAGAATATGATCAGTTGATTTCTGAATTTGTGAAAAGAAAAAATCCAAAAAAGAAGTGATTGTAATAACATTATGACATATTCTTTTTTATAATATAAACTAATGTCATGAAATATTTGTTTTCTCTAAATGAGTGAATGAATGAATGTTATAATTACTTAATGAATGAATGTTGAGTGTTTCTTTATGAAGAAAAGCACATATTTTCACATAAATTCATTTATTTTCAAGTACATGCATTGGGTATGGGGAAATGAGAGTGATGTGTTGGGGGGGGAGGGGAATATGAGCTTCCACCTTCATGTGGTTGGCCCTATTCAATAGACAATATTAAACTATTCTCAAAACAAAGAGAATATCAATAAGGTAATGTTCTTTATTCTTATGTATTATATATTCTTGTAAATTTTGAAATGCATGTCTATTTCTTAAATTCTTTTTCATAAATTTAACATTTCATGGTTCATTGATTTCTATAAGACTTCACACTAGCAATTGCAACTGATCACTATCCTATGTGGAGAGATTG
>ML787484.1:253610-271903 GCA_009831015.1 Picea engelmannii | reverse complement strand
TTGGTAGTAATTCCAGGCAAGTTTATGTTGTTGTCTCACTATAATTATGATATGATTATAGTGTTGCTATGAGAGAGATTTGGTGAGGAATTTACAACCATTGATTTCTTATAAACTTGAAGGTGAAAGGATTGATGGTTGAGCTAGAGGGGAATTTTTCCTATAGTTGAGAATCCTTGTAATCCCAATAGATATATTCCCTATCCTGACTGTACTAGAGTACTGGAAGAGAATTATAATAGCTCAAGGGACTATTTAGCAGATAAGGGAATCCCATTCCTAGTGTTGCGCGAACTAAGGGGGAAGAGTGTTGGTCAATTGGGATAGTTGTAGAGGAATTCCTTGCAGGTAAGGGTTTTCTAATTATGGCCTAAGTGAGAGGATTAGAACCATGTCATAGAATTCTTCCCTTGTGGGTTCATAGCCTGAACTCGGGGGTGGCCTCTATCATAGAAGATTAAGTGTGATAGAGATCCTAAGGCTAGGAAGAACGTCCTACATTTGCAATAGTGGGAGGGTTATTTCCCAAAATATAAGTGCTCTTCTATTGTATTCTGATTATGCAAAAAGTGTTGATGCTCATGTTATGGACTTGTTTATCTTCTAGTTTGTTTAAATTTGTATGCTTGCATCTCATCTGCACCCATAATTATGGATTTCTCCATGAATAATTGTTCTCTTATGCTTGACTAAACTCTAGATGAGAATGCATGAATTCTTTAATTGGATTGGTATTAGAACACTAGTTGGTGGGGTTTTGGTAGCTTTTGAGGTACCCTCTAGTCTCAACAATGCACAAAGGTTGCATGGTAAGTGACAATATGGTATCAAAACTACATGTTACAACATCGAGGTTATATGGACCAGAATTAGACTCTACATGAAGGAATTACATCTTGCATACGAAGTGTATGATAAAATGTCTCAATGCAAATTGAGGAAAAGTGTATGCTAGATAATATATTTTTATTATTATAACATTAAATTATTATTATTATTATTATTAACTTTAAATTACATATAATAATAAAAATATTATTATTATTAAATTACATATTACATCTTATCATCATCATCATCATTAATATATTTAAAAACATAATTATTAGTTATCATTAATCAAGCAAAAAATAAGATATTAATCAAATTACTTTTATTTTTAATGCAAGCAGTTTAAACTAGTTGGACACCCTTGTAACCCCTACTAGCACCCCTTCAAGTAGTACTACATGAGACATCACATCTATACAAAATTTCATTTCCATGTACCCTTGGGTATATCTGAAGTCCCCTAGGTTATCTAAAACTATCTTTAGATAAACTGATTGATTGTCTTACTACTATGGTGCACCGACAAAAACACTTAAGAATATTACTCTCTAGTGCCTTGGTAATTGGGTAGTACGGATAAGGGTACAATCGAGCTTCCTTAGTTGGTTCCTTGAGATTGGGCCAAGTATTATTGTTTTACCCTACTCGTATATCAAAGATATATAGCACCTGACACTCCCTTACCATAAGGACCCTGGAAACCTTGTCCTATGTCGCTAGTCTATGAAATTCCTACATAAATTGTAGTATTAAGAATTTGGGAATTTTGTCAATGCAATAATATTTATGAGAGAGTATAATTCCACTAGTTGTAGCAACAAAAAAGAGTATGGGTCCCACCCTTAGCCTTATTTGATACCTATATCATTAGAATCCTTGTGTCAATATGATCGCCATGTTACCACTCCCTAGTAACTCTTTTTGGTGGATCCACCTACACCATTACCAGGAATCTATCTCAATAGAACCAAGACGTAGTGTTGATCGCATCAATACAACTCTCCAACAACCTTTTTTTCTTATGAACTCACATCTCTATGGATACCACTAGAGGCATAGAGTTATCCACCAAAATCTCCTCTCTAGAAACTTTGTGTGATGAGTTGCAACACAAGATAGACCACAACCACTCCTATGCTTGGAAAAATCTTGATTCCATCCATAAAAATCTATCCAACCTGGAATCACTACCTAAACATATGTCTAAACTCACATAATTCCTAAAGTTTATCTCAACAAATTTGATGGATCTAACCCTACCAGATGGGTCACTTAGATGGAACATTACTTTTCCCTACAACTCCATCTGCAGCAAATACCCAAGTGAATGATTGACAGCATTCTAAGAAAATTGTAAGACATGAAGACTCTCATTCGTAGACTTTCTGTTGATAGGGATGTTAGATCCGTTGATACTACAAAGCTGCCCAGTACACACTTTCCTTTGCCGTGAAGTTCAAGCCCATTGCAACAGCTATGCTTGTATTTTCCATAGTCTTCAATGGCGGCCAATATCCAGCTCGCCGTCTTCAATTATTTTACCAAAAAGTTTATTCCATTACATTATTATTGTACCACCATTTACTTTAATTGATTCTTTCTTCTATTTTCTTCCTCTTCCATATGCTCTCATCCATACACATCACATCAGTAACACAATTCACATCCATTATCAACATCTACTTTAATGGATTTTTTTTCCATTTTTTAAAACTGTACGACTTTTCATTCACACACAACATGAAAACAATTAACATGTACTTCATTTGAATCTTTTTCCGATTTTTCTTAATAGACAAGTTCTCATTCACACACAATATGGAAATAATTCAAGTTCATAACCTTCCTTTCCTTTGCCATGAAGTTCATAACCTTCCTTTCCTTTGCCGTGAAGTTCATTAACACTTTCCTTTCCTTTGCCGTGAAGTTCAGGCCCATTGCAACAACGATGCTTGTATTTTCCTTAGTCTTCAATGGCGGCCAATATCCAGCTCGCCGTCTTCAATTATTTTACCAAAAAGTTTATTCCACTACATTATTACTGTACCACCATTTACTTTAATTGATTCTTTCTTCTATTTTCTTCCTCTTCCATATGCTCTCATCCACACACATCACATCAGTAACACAATTCACATCCATTATCAACATCCATTTTTTTCTCGTCAACAAGTTCATATTCACACACAACATGAAAACAATTGTTTTTTTCCTACTCAACAAGTTCTCTCGTTCTCATTGATAGACTACATGAAAACAATTCATAATTTGATATTTTTTTTTCTATTGATATTGATATTGATATTGATAGACTATAGTCTTTTTCTTTAAAGGCCCCTTACCCACGCAGATCTCCTTTTATGTAGATTTGCAGTTGGTTGATTGATGGTTTAGTTGGAGAGTGTTTCCATGATCTCATGGACATTAGACTACCCACGTTCTAACACTAGTTTTCATACTTCTCAACACCGTGTTTTTCCAGGGTATTAAAACCTTAGTTAATACATTGCTCCTCCGTATCTCTTTCTTCCATAGTGCAAATCTCATTGTCATCCTCATTTTCGTTGGACATATCAAGTTTCTTCTACATGGTGGCTTAATATTGATAATTGAATGAGCTTGGCTTAAAGCGCTTTTGTAGCTTATTATGTGAGAGATTGTAATACCATCAGTTTTTGCCTCTAAGTGTGAAGGTAAATGTCATGAAGATATGGTTGTAAACTACAACCATACATAAACTATAATTGTAAATTTGATTATAATTTTAAAACCATCATGGTTACAAATGAATAAGCACCAAAAATAGATGGGGGGATATGATTCCACAAGTGTGGCAAGTGAAGGGGGCTTATAGAATCATTTAAGGGGTCCAGGGGGAAAAGCATTGACAAGTATAACCTAAAGTCCTTAAACATTTGATTATTAAACCTAGATTAATTAACCCTTGTGGTGAAAAAGTGTCATGCAAATATAATCTTGGGAATTCGATCATGCAAGGGGGGAGGTGTGAAAATGTTATTGTATGAAATATTGTTGTGATATGGAAGGAGAGGAAAGAAAGGGATTATTCTTTGGTAGTAATTTCAAGCAAGTTTATTTTGTTGTCTCACTATAATTATGATATGATTATAATGTTGCTATGAGAGAGATTTGGTGAGGAATTTACAACCATTTATTTCTTATAAACTTGAAGGTGAAAGGATTGATGGTTGAGGTAGAGGGGATTTTTTCCTATAGTTGAGAATCCTTGTAATCCCAATAGAGATATTCCCTAGCCTGACTGTACTATAGTACTGGAAGAGAATTAGGATAGGTCAAGGGACTATTTAGCAGATAAGCGAATCCCATTCCTAGTGTTTCACAAGCTAAGGGGGGAGAGCGTTGGTCAATTGGGATAGTTGTAGAGGAATTCCTTGCATGTAAGGGTTTTCTAATTATGGCCAAAGTGAGAGGATTAGAATCATGTCATAGAATTATTCCCTTGCGGGTTCATAGCCTCAACTCGGGGGCGACCTCTGTCATAGAAGATTAAGTGTGATAGAGAGCCTAAGGCTAGGAGGAACGTCCTACATTTGCAACAATGGGAGGATTATTTCCCAAAAGATAAGTGTTCTTCTATTGTATTATGATTATGCAAAAATTGTTGATGCTCATGTTATGGACTTGTTTATCTTCTACTTTGTTTAAATTTGTATGCTTGCATCTTATCTGCACCCATAATTATGGATTTCTCCATGAATAATTGTTCTCTTATGCTTGACTAAACTCTAGATGAGAATGCATGAATTCTTTAATTGGATTGGTATTAGAACATTAGTTGGTGGGGTTTTGGTAGCTTTTGAGGTACCCTATAGCCTCAACAATGCACAAAGGTTGCATGGTAAGTGACAATATGGTATCAAATCTACATGTTACAACATTGAGTTTATATGGGCCAGAATTAGACTCTACATGAAGGAATTCCATCTTGCATACGAAGTGTTTGGTAAAATGTCCCAATGCAAATTGAGAAAAAGTGTATGCCAGATAATAGGTTTTTATTATTATAACATTAAATTATTATTATTATTATTATATATTATTATTAACTTTAAATTACATATAATATTATTATTATTAAATTACATATTACATCTTATCATCATCATCATCATCATAGTTAATAATATATTTAAAAACATAATTATTATTTATCATTAATCAAGCAAAAAATGGAGATATTAATCAAATTACTTTTATTTTTAATGCAGACTGTTTAAACTGGTTGGACATCCTTGTAACCCCGGTTGGCACCCCTTCAAGTAGTACTACATGAGACATCACCTGCATACAAAATTTCACTTCCATGTACCCTTAGGTATATCTGAAGTTCCCTAGGTTATCCGAAACTATCTTTAGATAAATTGATTGATTGTCGTGCTACTATGGTGCACCGAGAAAAACACTCAAGAATATTACTCTCTAGTACCTGGGTAATTGGGTAGTACGACTAAGGGTACAATCGAGCCTCCTTAGTTGGTGCCTTGAGATTAGGCCAAATACTATTGTTTTACCCTACTCGTATATCAAAGAGATATAGCACCTGACACTCCCTTACCCTAAGGACCCTAGAAACCTTGTCCTATGTCGCTAGTCTTTGAAATTCCTACATAAATTGTAGTATTAAGAATTTGGAAATTTTGTCAATGCAATAATATTCAGGAGGGAGTATAATTCCACTAGTAGTAGCAACAAAAAAGATTTTGGGTCCTACCCTTAGCGTTATTTGATACCTATATCATTAGAATCCTTGTGTCAATATGATCGCCATGTTACCACTCCTTAGTAAGTCTTTTTGATGGATCCACCTACACCATTACCGAGAATATATCTCAACATAACCAAGATGTAGTGTTGATCACATCAATAACACTCTCCAATAAACTTTTTTTTTATGGACTCACATCTCTATGGATACCACTAGAGGCATAGAGTTATCCACCAAAGTCTCCTCTCTAGAAACTATGTGTGATGAGTTGCAACACAAGATAGACCACGACCACTCCTATGCTTGGAAAAATCTTGATTCCATCCATGAAAATATATCCAACCTAGAGTCACTACATGAACATATGTCTAAACTCATGGTGATACAAACTAAGATCCTCGCTTCACAATCTTTGGATTATCAATGGCCAGATTGGCCATCCCACAAGGAATGGGTTGAATCATCAAATCACATTGGGCATTACTCCACCCCACTTGTTTATGATTTGATGACTCACATGAGGCACAAAATGCCTAAAGTTTATCTCAACAAATTTGATGGATCCAACCCTACAAGATGGGTCACTTATATGGAACATTACTTTTCCCTACACTACATCAGAGATGACTTGATGAAGCTTCACGTGGGTGTCTTATATTTTGATCTTGAACATCGAAAATGGTGGAAATGGAATAAGAACTCACATGGGTGTTATATTACTTGGACATAATTTGTATAAGACCTTTATGACCACTTTGAAATAGACACTCGTTATTTGGGACAACTGATCAAGCTTAAACAATCTAGTACATCAGAATATTTCATATCAACTTTTGAGAAACTGGCCATGTGCACTTAAGGCATGTCTGATATTTTCTTCAAGTAATGCTTTATAAGTTGTTTAAAAGAATGGATATGTGCACAAGTCTTAATGGCTCATCCTACTACTTGGTTGGAATCCTCTCAAAGATCCTAGGAAGCCTAAAGGGTGGTGAATGCTCAAACTAAAAATACCCTATTCATTCCTCGTCCTTGTCCCACTATCCCCCCCTACCAATCCCTCTCCATCCTCTCGACCTCTCAAGATCCACAAGTTAACCCACACTGAAATTGCAAAGCACCAACTTAAAGGTCTTTGCTACAACTATGATGAGAAATATTTTCCCCGACATAAATATAAGGAGTAAAAACTTTGTATGGCCATTTCAGAGGACATCTTTTATGATGAATATGAAGTTATACCTCCAAAGTTTCTTCATCCATTTGTTGAATCCATTCCCTCATCTGATCTACTAGATGTGTAACCACAAATCTCCCTGCATGCCTTGATTGTAATTTTTTCTCCCCAAACCCTTAGATTGATTTGTTACATCAAGCATCACAAATTCATTGTCTTAATTGATAGCCGTAGCACCCGTAAATTTATTCATCACCGTGTAGCCCAATAAACCCACTACTACATACATGATGTGATCAACTTCCATATCATGATTGCTAATGGAGGTTCTATGAAATGTGGTGGTCGTTGTGAAAATGTGAAACTCCAAATGGGTGATTATTCCTTGAAAACCCACATGTTTACAATTGAAATAAGTGGTTGTGACATTGTCTTGGGTGTTGAATGGTTATGGACATTAGGCCCCATCACCATGGATTTTCATGAGTTATACATGATTTTATAGTAGCAGGAACATAGCTACACTTTTAGAGGAATTACAACTGGCTCTCCCGAGATCATCAACTCCAATCACATGGAAAATATTCTTAAAAGGGAGAATTCATGCATTATGGATCAATTCCATGCCATTCAAGCCCTTGAAACATATTCTCAACCCATTCATTCTAACATGAAGTTAGTCTTTTCCAAACACCAATTTTTCTTTGAACCTCCGCAAGGACTACCACCCTCGCAAGGTGAGCATGATCATGTTATTCTTCTCATACTAGGTATCCTTCCACCCAATGTACGCCCGGATCACCAGATGCCATTTGCCCAAAAATATGAAACAAAAAAGACAACTAAGGAGCTACTAGCCACCAGTGTCATCCACCCCACTACCAACCCTTATTCTTCATTGGTCGTCATGGTCCTCAAGAAATAAGGCACTTGGAAAATGTGTCTTCTCTTTTGAGCTCTGAACAAACTGATATTCAAGGATAATTTTGCCCATTCATTCTAACTTGAAGTTAGTCTTGGCCAAACACCAATTTGTCTTTGAAACTCCACAAGGACTAGGTGAGCATGATCATTCTATTCTTCTCATACTAGGTATCCTTCCACCCAACGTACGCTCGAATCACCAGATGCCATTTTCCCAAAAGTATGAAACAAAAAATATAATCAAGGAGTTACTAGACACCAATGTCATCCACCCTAGTACCAACCCTTATTCTTCATTGGTGATCATGGTCCTCAAGAAAGAAGGCACTTGGAAAATGTGTCTTGTCTTTTAAGCTCTGAACAAACTGATATTCAAGGATAAGTTTCCCATTATATTCATTGATGACCTTTTGGATGCGCTCAAGGGTGCTCAATTCTTTACCAAACTCATTCTTCATTTGAGCTATCACCAAATTTGCATGGAGGTAGATATTCCTAAAATATTTTTTGCACTCATGAAGGCCATTATGAGCTCTCAATGATTCCCTTTGGCCTTTGTAATGCACCTTCCACTTTCCAGAGTCTCATAAAAAAAATATTTAAACCCCTTTTTCATCATTTTGTCCTTGTCTTTTTTATGGCATCTTGATCTACAATCAAACTTGGCTAGCCCATGTTAGCCATGTGAATCAAGACTTACAACTACTTGTTGATAATCAATTCTTTCTTAAGAGGTTCAAGCATTCCTTTGGTGTCTCTAAAGTGGAATATTTGGGCCAGATTGTTAGTCATGATGGTGTGCATGCAGATCCTAAGAAAATTCAAGCAATGAAGGATTGGCCTCACTCCAAAACTGTTAGAATTTTAAGAGGTGTTCTTTCTCTCACTAGTTATTACAAAAAGTTATGTTGGCCCTTGGTTATGGAAGGAAGCGAAGATCAAGGAATAAAAGGTGAAATGCGAACTTCGCGGAAGACACAGTGACTGTTACTGGGTCGAAGTGAGCAAAAGAGCAGGAAAGACGGAGTGAAGTAAGGAAAAGCAAGCCATTGGATGAGGAGATCGAGGATGACAGATCAGCAAGGAAGAAGGATCGTGGACAAATTAATAAGCAAAAAAATCCGCCATTGGATGCTTTGGAGCACCGCATGAGAAGGAAGGAAAGACAAGGGTTTTAGGAACCTAGGGTTTTGGTATCTAGGGTTTTGACACCTAGGTTTCAACCTAAGGCTGTTGGTGAGCTATTGTAATGTATAAATAAAGGTCAAGAGGACCTGGGTCGGGTTGGTACGATATTATTGTTGATCTAGTTGTATTGTTATGAGTGATTATTGTCGTGTGAGAGAGAAGTGTTGAGTGTGAGAGCCTTCTAGTATTGTAAGATCTTTAGCTCACTGCAAAGGTCAAGTCCTACAGCTGGGTGCGTAGGAATGAGAGAAGGAGAGAGAAGAAGAAAGAAGATCTGCTAATTGAGAGCGCAGACAAGAACTGTATGCTTTATCTTTATATATCATAAGCATAGTTCTGTGGACGTAGCCCTAGAGAGAGGGTGAACCACGTATATCTTGTGTCGTATGTGTGATTGATGCTTTGATCTTTGTCATTGTTATACTATTATTGCATTGTTGTGTTATATCAAATCTATAGTTGTGCAGAGTAGATCTAAGAAGGTACTTGATGTATGATGGTTGTGTTGTTGTTTTGTTAAGATCCACTTGATACTCCCTTTGGTTGTAGACATCTCTGTCCTGCAACCCCCTCATAAATGCTTCGGGTGAGACAACATCTGCCGCATAGGTGATTTCGAAAGGGCCAGTAGCTAGGGCTTGTTGGTGCACTCTTGGAGCCGAACCCTGGGACTGCCCATGTGCCAACAAATGGTTCCGTTGCTGGGACATGAATCTTCTTGAGGGAATGTCAAGGTAGTTTCCATCAAACACAGAGATTCAGAAGTGGATAGAGGATCAAGAGAAGGACTTCACTGAAGGCCAAAACAAGAACCCTAATCTGAGTACAGAGGATTGGTTAGGAATATATATCTTCACCGATATACATGAGATATTCTTTGGAGGAATCCATAAGGAGTTATATGAGTGGTTATCTAGGTTAGCAGATACCCAATTTGAGATCAGATCTAGACCTCCTGTGGTTTGGACGTCGGCGCTAATCAAGAAGGCTAAGAGAGTCAATAACGTTGTCTCACGAGTAGTAGATCACTGGTTCGATAGCACCATTGGAGGGTATATCACTGAGTTTGCTGTTGACAGAGTAGAATCGTATAGCCAAGCCGAGAGATAATTTTTCAAGGGACGCAGAGGAAAATTTTTACATTTTATGAAGTTAAGAATCAAGATGCTATTGCATGAAAAGAACATCTTGAAGATACAATAGATTGGTTGGATTTGAAAAGGCTAATGTTCAAGAATTAAGACAGCGATAGCGATGCAAGAGCTGGACATACGCGCAGTGGAAAAGTATTCAGAGGAGTTCATCTTGCGAACCTGTTCAAGAAGAACTATGGGGACGAGGGTTTCTACAGTGGAGAAGAGGCTTATTAGACAGATGAAGAACATTCAGAATGCACTAGGGCAGAGGAAGGGGAAGCCGAAGAACTTCGTCGAAACGAGCCAGAAACCTCAGGAACTGCATAGACTACTGAAGTAAGTACTATTAATCCTCATGTTGTTTTAGTAGCATTAAGAAATCAGAGTAATCAAAGTCACTAGAGTGTTTAGAGCACTTTCACTAGTAGTCCACCACATACTCAGTCAGGAACCCTAGGAAGATCTATGGCAGATGAGATGAGGCTCCTTATCTTCAAGGGAGATGGATCTGAAGATCCTGATCAACATTGGTTCCTATGTGAAGTTGTGTGGAACATTAAGAATGTCACCGATGAAGCTGTTAAAAGAACTCAGTTCAATACCACTCTAAGGGATCGCGTGCTGAGCTGGTACATGAAACTTGTCCAAGGACTTGCACAGCCTAAACCACTGAATGAGATCAAGAATGCATTGATTGCAGAGTTTAAGAAACCTAAGTCAGAGTCACAATGTATTATAGAACTGAAAGAGATCAAGCAGAAGGTAGTCGATCCCATTTGGGAATTCGATCAAAGATTCAAGAGCTTAACCAACTGATTGAATTTTCAGATCCCAGATGAGCAGAACAAGGAATGGTTCATTGCTACCCTTTTACCACACATCAAAGTTCCTCTAATGCAACAGAATATTTCTTCACAGACTGAGGCATTGGAGATTGCCATGAATCTCAAATCAACCCCTATGGGAGAATCCAGCTCAGGTATGATTAAGATCTTGAGTCAACTAACTAGTTTGTCTCTACAGGTCAAAGATATGAAGAAAGACAAAAATAAATACAAAAGAGAAGATATCTGGTGTGTTAGATGCAAATCAGAAGGCCATGATAAGGAGCATTGTCCCCTGTTTCATGAATACTTGGCCTCGAGAGCTCCAAGCCCTTTGAAGCAAGTCACATTACCCTGGTGCGAAGTATGCAGAAACATACATCTCCCTAGTGAGTGTTATTACATGAAGAAATACGTTCAGGCACCCAAAAATTTGTATTGCACATTCTGTAAGTTAGTATGGCATGATGATAGGGATTGTAGAGCTTATGACCTCATGCATGAAAGATCAAGAGATATATACAAAATTCAAGGCGAAGTACAACAAGAAGGAAACGCTATGTAGTATAACTCTCAAGGAAGAGGAAACTTCAATCCTCGCGGTGGATTCAGAGGAGGAGGAGAAGGAGGTATGGGTTGAGGACGAGGATAGATAATCTTTTATAACTATGCACAACCGGGACACTTCGCAAGGGATTGTCAAAACCCTTGTACCACTTGCAGTTATTGCAACTCTTTTTAGAATGTAATTGAGGAATGCCCTGTGCTACTAGCTAAGCTTCAGGAAAGACGAGGACCTCAGCAGAATCCACAAGTGCAACTGATATATGTTGAACCTCGCAGAGAAGACCCTAGAGTCGTTGTTATTACTTGAAGAGGTGCTGCTACAAGAGAGGATATACTGACCCAAGGAAAGATTACAAAAGACTCAGGAGTCAGGAAAGCTATGGAGAAGACACAAACTTTTGATGCAAATAAAGAAAGACAAATATTTGAGGAGGAAAGAAAAGAGTTCAAAGGAGACCAAGGTTCTTCATCAAAGACAAGACTAGAAGTAAGAGAATATGGAATGCCTCGGGCATTTGATCAGTCTGCTTTGCCAAAAGAAGGAAAAGAGGTAGGCAAGCTCATGGAATTTCTATATACTTGTATTAAGTTGATTCAGGATGAGAACGTTATACAAGAGCTACAGAATTTAATCAGACAATATGAGCTAGGAAAGATAGACCCCTTACTGAATAGGGAAGTACACCAAATTGCAAGAAGGAGATGGAAAAATAAAGAATTACACTTGAATGCTCAAATAGGAGAGTATGACATAGACTATGTTGTCCTTGACTTAGGTTCGGAGGTCAATGTCATGATGAAGAAAACATGGGCACTGATGAGAAAACCGAAGTTGATATATTCCCCTATCAGGCTTAGGATGGCTAACCAACAAGTTGTCATCCTATTTGGACGATTAGAGCATGTCCCTGTGGACATCGATGGAGTAAGAACGTTTGCAGATTTTGAAGTAATTGAGATAGTTGATGACAACTTCCCTTACCCTGCGCTTTTAGGAATTGATTGGGCCTTCAATAATTCTACTATGGTTGATTTAAAGAAAAGACGTATGACATTTGAAAAGGATGGCCTTAGGGTCATCACACCTTTAGATCTAGATGAAGGTCAACGATACACAGAACCCATTAGAGAGGAAGACCATGCATACGAACTTGAAAACATATACAAACTGATAGCCAGACAACAAGATTACATTAATCCTACGGCCGATGGGAACCTAAGCTAGCGAAGTGACAACACGTGTTCATTAGATTCAGAAGAAGCACTGGAGAACTGGCATAACCATATGTATGAAGTATCTACAAGGAGATGTGCTATATTAACTAGAGAGGTTCACTGGATCGACACAACAGTGAGTAACTTACCCACATTTGATGGTTTGAACCCTTTAGAATCCTTCCTATCAGACTTTGAAACAAGTGTACCAATACAACAGAGATTGTTGGCAATGGATGAGGCCCTGAAAGCCACACTAGCTAGATGGTGGGGGACACACAAAAGTAATATCACAGACTGGATACAATGTCGTACTTTAATGATACCGCGGTTCTCAGTACAAGTAGAAGGCTGCGAAGTTTGGTACACAGGATGAAGCTACCCAAAGGACCATGTGCAAAACTGCGAAGAGGCCTGGAGTGATATTCCTTGAGAATAGTGGGTGCACAAATTCATTAACATGTTGGATACGACCCCTATCAACTGGTACCTTTAGGCGGAGCTGCACCTCATCACTGCATATTGGGAAGGTATGACTCAGAATTTTGTAACCACCTTTTTATTTGCAAGTCAATATCCTTTAGTAGATCAAGCATTACAGATTGTGAGACAAAAAGTATTTGAGGAGGCATCTAGCCTCCCCTTAGAAAAAGAAGAGGACGAATGGACTGCGCCCCTCCAGAAACTGCAAAGCTATTATAACATCAATGTTGATGAAGACGATGATCCGAGGAAGGTGAACATCACCAAAACAGAAGGCCAAAGAGATGTGGAAGGACCTAGAATTGAGCAACCATTCATTGGAAAGCCAATCAAGATTAAAAAATTCAATATTGGGACAGAGGAGACATCGAAGCTTGCCAATGTCGGAGATTATTGGGATGTTGCTTCCATTGACAAGATTACAGAGTTGTTGCATGAGTATCGAGACTTGTTTCCGTCCAAGTTCATTGATATGAAGGGTATTAAAGGACCTATGGGAGAGATGAGGATACCTTTGAAACCAAATGCAAAACCGGTCAAACAACGACCCTACAGATTGAACCCGAAATATAAGGAAAAAGTGAAGATCGAGCTCGACAGAATGCTGGAAGAAGGGATTATAGAACCTGCTGAAGAGTCAAAGTGGATTAGCCCTATGGTGGTGCAAGACAAGAAGACATACGAGATCAGGATCTGCATAGATCTCAGGAAGTTGAACGATGCTTGTTTGCATGACCCTTTCCCTACACCATTCAATGATGAAGTGTTAGATAATGTGGGAGGCCAAGAGGTGTATTCTTTTACAGATGGATTTTCAGGCTACCATCAGATTTAGATTGCCAAGGAGGATCGCCATAAGACCACATTTGAAACAGAATGGGGATCCTACCAGTATATAGTGGTGCCATTTGGATTGAAGAATGCCCCAACCATATTTTCTAGGGTGGTGGTTGAAGCATTCAAAGAGTTTTTGCATAAATTTCTAGAAGCATATTTTGATGACTGGATTGCTTTTAGTTTGTTGAAAAATCATATTGAATGTCTAAGGCTAATGTTGGACAAATGCAGGCAATGTCAAATTTCTTTGAATCTGAAGAAGTGCATCTTCTTCTCACCATTTGGAGTATTGTTAGGTCATCTTGTATGCAAGCAAGGATTGCTAGTTGATCCAACTAAAATTTCCATTATCGTTGATATGCCACCTCCCACTTCAATCAAACAACTGCACACTGCACTGGGACATACTGGATATTACAGGAAATTCATCAAAGGATATGCCCATATTACAACACCTATGGAGAATCTTTTGAAGAAAGACTGTCAGTTTAGTTGGACAAAAGAATGCCAGAATAGCTTCGACACACTAAAGCAAAAGATGGTTACTGCGCCTATTCTGGTTTTTCCATATTGGAGTAAGGAGTTTCATGTGCATGTCGATGCATCTTCTATTGCATTAGGATTAGTGTTGGCACAACCTGGAGAAGGGGATATCGACCATCCGTTAGCTTTTTCTAGCAGGAAGCTATCTACAGCTGAAATTAATTACACCACTGCAGAGAGAGAAGGATTAGCCATGGTGTATGCGTTGCAAAAATTACGCCACTACTTGTTGGGAGGACACTTTAAAATTTTTACTGATCACTCTGCGCTAAAGTACCTAGTCAACAAGCCAGTGTTGGGGGGGAGAATATGTAGATGGTTGCTGCTATTTCAGGAATATGATTTTGAAGTCGTGGTTAAGCCCGGGAGAATGAACAAAGGTCCTGACCACTTGTCAAGATTGGAACATGGAGAAGAGATGACCAATTTGGAGGATACATTGTCGGATGCACAATTACTATCCATTAAAAAGATTGATGACCACTTCGCATAAATTGTCCAATTCTTGCCAACATGAATGGCACCTAGTGAGTATACAATTCCCCAGAAGAAACAACTAGTGGTGCACGTTGCAGACTTTTCACTTATAGCTGGACAACTATACAAGATGGGACCTGGTGAGATATGAAGGAGGTGTGTTATGGAGGAAGAGCGACCATTGATACTCGTAAAATCTCATGAAGGCATCGCAGGAGGACATTACGCAGGGAAAACGACTGCACAGAAGGTTATGATAGCTGGCCTTTGGTGGTCTACCTTACATAGAAATGGTAAAGATTATTCTAGAGCCTGCGATGTATGCGAAAGAGTTGGGAAACCATCCAGAAGAGATGAAATTCCACTAGCACCACAGATGACCCTACAAGCCTTTGAGAAATGGGCCATTGACTTCGTGGGACCCATAAACCCACCGAAAAAGTGCATAGGAGCAAGGTACATCATCATTGCGACAAAATACTTGACTAGATGGGTTGAAGCCAGAGAAGTTAAGGACTGTAGTGCAAATACAGCTGCACGCTTCATATTTGATGACATAATAACCTAGTTTGGATGCCCCAAGATCCTTATGAGTGATCAAGGCACACATTTCATCAATAAGACAGTTGAAGCCCTGACTGAGGAATTGCAGTCCACCATCAGAAGAGCACACCTTACCATCCACAAGAAAATGGGATGGTTGAAGCATTCAAAAAATCCTTAGAGACAACGCTGACGAAGATTTGTAGTGTGAACAGGGATGACTGGGATTTAAGAGTACCTGCGGTACTTTGGGTTTATAGAACCACCTTTAAGAAACTAACAATGCAGGCCCCTTTCAAGTTGGTGTATGGCCTCGAAGCTGTTGTCCCAATGGAATACTTGGTGCCAAGCTTAAGAATTGTTGCATTTACAGACATGGATGATATTGGTGTTGTTCGCGAGAGGTTTGCACAATTGCTTGAACTGGAAGAAGACAAATTTATTGCAAGATTCCATTAGCAGGTTCAGAAGGAACGAGAAAAGGCCTATCATGACAGGCACATCAATAAGAAGGCATTCAAGCAAGGTGATTTTTTACTGGTGTATGACAGTAAGTTTCTGAATCATCCTGGGAAGTTCAGAGTGCATTGGTTGGGACCATATGAGATCGCCTAAGTTATAGAAGGAGGATTTGCGCAGCTAAAGACATTGAATGGAGAATGGAAGGGAGGTTTGGTGAATGGGAGTCAGCTAAAGTTGTACTATGATAATTAGCTGCCTCGCAACTCTCAATAAAAGCATGAAGAATAGGGTCTAGGTACCAGGTGCAGTTGAAACTGGGTACTAGACATAGAAAAGACAATTTGCACAGGGATGGAGAGGAGGCATGGAGCAGAAAGCAAAGGATACACTACACAGTCTAAAGTCGAAGAAAAATAGAAGGATCAGATATGAAGTGCCTCAGGACGAGTCACAGGTGAGTGTTGGGGGCCTGTTGGCCCTTGGTTATGGAAGGAAGCGAAGATCAAGGAAGAAAAGGTGAAATGCGAACTTCGTGGAAGACACAGTGACTGTTACTGGATCAAAGTGAGAAAAAGAGCAGGAAAGACAGAGTGAAGTAAGGAAAAGCAAGCTGTTGGATGAGGAGATCGAGGATGATAGATCAACAAGGAAGAAGGATCGTGGACAACTCAACAAGTGGAAAAATCCACTGTTGGATGCTTTGGAGCATCGCGCGAGAAGGAAGGAAAGACAGGTTGGCGAAGCCCGAAAAACGTGGGTCAAGTTGACCTAGGGTTTTAGGCACCTAGGGTTTTGGTATCTAGGGTTTTGACACCTAGGTTTTGACCTAAGGTTGTCGGTGAGCTATTGTAATGTATAAATAAAGGTCAAGAGGACCTGGGTCGGGTTGGTACGATATTGTCATTGATCTAGTTGTATTGTTATGAGTGATTATTTTCGTGTGAGAGAGAAGTGTTGAGTGTGAGAGCCTTCTGGTATTGTAAGATCTTCAGCTAGGTGCGAAGGTCAAGTCTTGTAGCTGGGTGTACAGGAAGGAGAGAAGGAGAGAGAAGAAGAAAGAAGATCTGCTAGCTGAGAGCGTAAACAAGAACTGTATGCTTTATGTTAATATATCACAAGCATAGTTATGTGGACATAGCCCTAGAGAGAGGGTGAGCCACGTATATCTTGTGTCGTATGTGTGATTGATGCTTTGATATTTGTCATTCTTATACTGTTATTGCATTTTTATGTTAGATCAGATATATAGCTATGCAGAGTAGATCTGAGAAGGTACTTGATATATGATGGTTGTGTTGTTGTTTTGTTAGGATCCAATTGATACTCCCTTTGGTTGTAGTCATCTCTGTCCTACAACCCCCTCATAGTTGCTTCGGGTGAGGTTGCATCTACCTTGCAGGTGTTGCCGAAAGGGCCAGTAGCTAGGGCTTGTTGGTGCGCTCTTGGAGCTGAACCCTGGGTCTGCCCCTGTGCCAACAAGTTCATAAAGAACTATGGTAAAATTGCAGCTCCCTTCACAACCTTGATAAAAAAAAAAATCTTTCAATTAGAATGACGTTGTTGAATGATCTTTATAGGACTTGAAGAATGTTATGTGTACAACCCCAGTACTCACTCTACCCATTTCACTAAGACCTTTGTATTGGAATGTGAAGCCTAGGGTAAAGGCATCGAATTAGTCCTCATGCATGAGGGATGACTATTGGATTTTACTAGTAAAAACATATGCGAGATATGTTTCCATAGAATTTAGCACCTTCATGCAAAACCTTCACAAGGAACTGAGATTAGTGGAACATCATAAAGTGTCACCATTGTCACCTAGAAAACAACTTCGCTATCTTTAGTAATGGAATAAATCTAACACAAGGGAGGCTTCCCTACTAGCCTCAAGGAATCCCTAGGAACAACACAATCAAGTCTAAGGCCTCTTATGTAGCTACTCAATTTAACACCAATGGAATAAGATATGTTGCCACAGAATTTAGCACCTTAGTGAAAAACCTTCACAAGGCACTGAGATTAGTGGAACATCAGAAAATGTCACCATTGTCACCTAGGAAACAATTTCCCTATCTTTAGTAATGGAATAAATCTAACACAAGGGAGGCTTCCCTACTATCCTCAATGAATCCCTAGGAAAGACACAATCAAGTCTAAGGCCCGTTATGTAGCTACTCAATTTAACACCAACGAAATAAGATAATGAAGGTAAGGACAAGGTGGTAAGTTTGTGCAATTTATATATATGAATGAATGAGGATCTAAGTCAATTTAGAAGGTTTATCAAGTCAATTTTAGGCAAAAGAGGATCCCCAAACACTACAAAAGAAGAAAAA
>ML787484.1:215940-233801 GCA_009831015.1 Picea engelmannii | reverse complement strand
CCTCGCAGAGGGGGTACCCCCCTCTGCACTCCCCCGCGTGGAAGAGTGTACATACTTCTGGGGTGTAAATACTTCATGGGTTATAAACACGGCTGAAAGCAAGGACCTCTGAATCAGGAAGATAATCAGGCTCCACAACCAACATTAATCCCACGAGGGCCCTTATAACTGATTATGTTACCTACGATCTTTAGAAAGGATTCTTAGGCCCCTCTTGGGCAAGACATACCTTCTTTAGGGAGGGAGGCCACTCAGCCACTTTATCCTGTTTGCATGCATATTGGTCGTTTGACTTTTGGTGTGCTCTTTGATTACTAGTTGGCCTTAGGATATATTTTTATCTTTAAAGTATTAAGTCATCGTGGAGTCGAACCAGCCTCCCCGCCGGTCTCGTTGCTTGTTACAGTTACCACCAGATTTCGAGTCTTTTCCTTCTAAAAGGCGTAGAGTTATTAGGTGTGGTACACACACATCCATCGTTCAGACTTGTGATTCTACAAAGATGAGTATTGAACCTAGTCTTCAAAACACTAGGAGCCCTTCAAATCCCATACCTATTATAGTTAATGGCACCTCTTCGACTCCTACAAACTCTATGGTTGTAGTGCCAGAGGTACCTATCATTACTATGGCCCGACCTATAGTAAATGCTCAATATACCGCCTCGAACCCCTTTGGGTCTCTTGGCCACTCATCAGGCTACAATGTTAAGTCCATCCCTATGACTTCTAGTCCCTTTTTTATGGTATTCCCAACTTCACTTCGCAGTTTTCAAACTCCATCCCAGCTGCTGGCCCTAATGCTAGAATTGGGCTTGGGGGCAGTACACCTCCCTACACTCCTTTTTCGTTTGGTGGATCTCAAATCCCTCAAATGACTCCTAATATGGGAGGCACTCCTACTTTTAACCCTGGGTCCAATCCTCCTACTTCTGGGTGGAATAATCAACCTGACAGACAAGCTTTGACTCAAGTTTCGTCATGCAACCCCACCTCCTCGGTGTAGATTCTAACCAATACAATTGGCATGACGAATCCACCTCTATCCTTCAGATGCCAACCTGGAGGAGGTCAGTTTCACGTTTTGGGCAACCCCCAACCCGGATCCAGTTCGGCTCGGGGAAATTTCTATAACCCTCAACAGAATATTCTAGCTGGAATGATTCCCAACCAACCTTATATGAATCATCCCAGAGGAGGGCCTTATAATGTTGTACAAGGCCATGGTGTTTACCATAACCTTGGATGGCCTGTAGTTTCGCAAGCACAATCTTTCCTGGGAGGTTGGGGCCAGATGTCACAACCCTGTCTCCCTTTTCTGGCCATGCTTAATCTGCTAGATTTGTCTAAGTTAATGAATGACCCTGTGAGTCACAATCCTACATGGCCCCCCATACCCACCAAACTTCTTTCGGACATCTCAAAGTTCGAGGGTAAGAATGGAGAGGATCCTGGTGATCACGTCACTACCTTTCACCTTTGGTGCTCATCGAACTCCCTTAATGACGATTCTATTCATTTGAGATTATTGCAACACACCGTCATCAGAGTTGCTGCAACATGGTATATTGAGCTTCCTAGGGGGGCATATGGGACTTTTAGTCAGTCGGTGTTGGTGTTTCTTAACCATTTCTAGTTGCTCATTCATTATGATGTTGTCTTAAAATTGTTGTCAACTTTATGCCAGGATACCACCACTCATATGTTGGACCATATCCAGGAGTGGTGTAGACGGAAGAGGTTGATTAAGACCCCTGTACCCCTGACCTTTCTTTTATAATGGTTTCTTAAGTCTTTTCACGTTCCTATCTCGAAGGACGTTGCTACATCCAAGGTTACCACTAAGGAAGAAGCAATCTTTAGGGCCCAACACTTAGGCTTGATATATGCTCAGTCTGGGATTTTATACCACCTTATTCCTGATGCACTGCAGTTAACTTACGACCCTAGGAAAAATCCTAGACCTCATGCCAATGGCATTGTAGGTGTCGCCAATGTAAAGTCTGCAGACTCAGTGATGAACCATTTGAAAGAGTTGTCCTTAAACCAGTCTGTCAGAGGGCCATCTTTGTTTGTGTCTTCCAACCCCACTCAGTCGGCGGATGTACACTCCATGCAATCATCATCCAACCCAAATGGTAACCAGCAACCAGGAGGGACTAAGAAGAAAGGACCTAATAACCATAAGGGTGGGAAAAATGGTAATAAATCCAAGGACAATAATAATAATGAGAAGACGGGTAGTAATGTTGGAGAGGGAAAACAAGAAAGACATAAGGTGAAGTTTCCCTGTAAGCTTTGCACAAATGATCACCTCACCCATTTATGCCCCAAACTTGCAGAAGATGTGAGGCTATTATCTCAATCGTCCGTCGTGTTGATGAATCCATTCCCACATAATCAACACTTAGCCTTGAGCTCCTCAAACGTCGAAAATGTGGTTGGTGGGGGTCAAAACCAACAGTCACAAGATGGCAACCATTTATGTATCATTATGGTCGATGCAAAAGTTAATGTAGCCACTCGATCTCGAGATTATAGATCTAAAAAATCTATTCCTGGTCTAGAATCGGAGACGACTTTATAGATTGAGAAACCAGATCCACCACATCGTATTCCAAAAGGAGTACTCAAGTGCTCTACTAATAATCCAAATTCTAGAACCACCCAGAACTACTCTATTGTCAAGGACCTGGGTTAAACCCCTTGTGTGATGTCAGCTTTGGAGGTACTCTGGACATGTCCTTCATAGAGGAATGCCTTACTCTCTTCTTTAGGAGCCCTAGAACCCAATGGCTCAAAAGTCATCAAGTTTGATGTCACAGATGTTAAGCCTCGCTTTCCTTACCATGTGGCTTTCGAAATCCATGTGGAGTACTCAAAGTATACCATCAAGTGTGCGGTTTTTTATGAAGGCGTTGCTATGTGCGTGATGTCCCTGGTTTGTTGGAAATCTCTCGGTTCTCTAACTCTTTCCAAGTCATCGAACATGTTGACTGCTTTTAACGGTCATTCCTTCCACCCTCATGGTATTCTCCCTGCCTTTCTGGTCTAGTTAGGTGGGAAGACGGTAGAGGTGGAGGTAGAGGTAGTTGATGCACCTCTTGATTATAACCTGTTACTAGGTCACAATTTGACTTATGCTATGATCGTTGTCGTGTCTTCAGTCTTTCGTACTCTTTATTTTCCTCATGAAGGGAAGATCATGATGATCGATCAGGTGTCCTTTGCGTGCTCTAGTCCTAATGCATCTCTTGGACCATCGATCCCTGTGATCGAAAATTCTCAGCCGAAAAATGAGAATATCAGTGTTAGAATGTATTCTTCCCTTATGGGCACTTTCGACTTCTCGGCACTGAACCATCATGTTTATGCCATGTCCAGTAGGC
This sequence comes from Picea engelmannii, assembly GCA_009831015.1. Taxonomy (NCBI): domain Eukaryota; kingdom Viridiplantae; phylum Streptophyta; class Pinopsida; order Pinales; family Pinaceae; genus Picea; species Picea engelmannii. The sequence goes on along the minus strand of ML787484.1, from coordinate 230,413 downwards.
CTATCTCAACAGGAAGGTCCATTCCTTTTCGTACTTCTTATTTTAGTGATCTGTGGACCCTACCTTCCCCATTTTCATCTTGTGAAGGTTAGTTGCATGCTGGAATGGCCATGTCACTATCGACAACAGATATTGCATATTAAGTTGTTCTCAACTCTTCCGTCGATCCTGATCCTATTCTCTCACCGACGGATGAGGAGGATCTCGTTCCTAGACCCGTGTGGGCCACTTCGTTGTCTTGTTCACATGATTTCCTCGATGGGACTTTTCCTTTGGATGAATATATCATAGAAGCCATGAATGGTTCCGACAAACCTTGGGATGATATGCATCACCACTCTTATTTTCTCCCAGAGCTTGAAATAATCGAACAATATGACTTTCTATCTACTTTGAGTGAGATAGTCAGTCACGTTGTAGTTCCACTTGATATGCACAACATTTATGTCGAAGGAAATATGGAGATCATTTCTCCTACCATCACGATCGACATCTCTCGTACCCCTGGCAACGTTGAAAATGTAAATATCGGTGCAGATTGTTCGCCAGAAGAAATCCTGATCTACACCGAACTCTTCAAGGAATTTTGAGACGTATTTGCTTGGTCATATGAAGAGATGCCAGGAATCGACCCTTGTATTGTCGAACATGAGATTAAAACTTATCCAGATGCTAAACCTGTTTGGCAATGTCTTAGAGCTTTCAACCATTAAAAGGCCCCTGTTATTAAGACACAGGTGGAGAAGCTACTTAATGTTGGCTTCATTTACCCAGTTCCCTTGACCAAATGGGTATCCAACCCTGTTCCTGTACATAAGAAGCAAGGAACCATCCGTGTATATATGGAATTTCGTGACCTGAACAAGGCCTATCCTAAAGAAAACTTCCCCACACCTTTCATCGATCAGATTCTCGAAGAGTGTGCAGGAAGCAAAGTATTTTCTTTTATGGATGGATTTTCAAGATTTAACCAAATTCAAATCAAACCTGAGGATCAAAACAAGATGGAATTTATTTTTCCTTGGGGTACTTTCGCATACTGAAAAATGCCTTTCGGCCTTAAAAACGTCATAGCAACCTTTCAACGTGTCATGACTTTCACTTTTCACTTTCTTAAGCACATAGTCGAAGCTTACCTTGATGATCTTGCTGCTCACTCTCGCAAGAGAGCAGATCACACTATACACCTTCGCCTTGTTTTTGAAAGATGTTGTTATTATAGAATTCGGTTGAACCCTCACAAATGAATATTTTGCATTAAGTCTGGTCATATTTTGGGTTTTCTAGTTTCTGAGACTGGGATCATGGTAGATCCACTTAAGGTTGAGGCAATACTTCGGTTTCCTCCCCCGCGCATGATTAGACAACTTCAGGGTTTATAGGGGAAAGCTAACTTTCTTCATCGGTTTATAGTGAACTATGCCACTATCACTAAAGGTTTCATGCGTCTTTTGAAGAAGGACACCCCTTTTATCTAGGATGAGCAAGCCCAGGAGTCCTTTGATGCTTTGAAAAAAGATTTGGTGTCGACACCTTTGCTGAAGCCTCCTGACTACAGTAGAGATTACTTGCTTTATATTGTTGCATCTGAGGATATGATTGGTGTGGTTATGGTTCAGGAGGATGATGAGCTCCATGAGCATGTCATCTACTATCTTAGTTGAAATTTACTCGGTCTTGAACTTAATTATACGCATGTTGAAAAGATAGCTTTGGATGTCGTTCACACAGTCCAATGTTTGCGTCATTATATATTACTTTTCAAGACTACTGTGGTTGTTGATGTCAATCCATTTCAATACGTCCTTACACGACATATCATACGGGAAAATATAATAAATGGATTGTCATTTTACAAGAGTTTGATCTCGATTTCGGTTCCGCGAAATCCAAGAAATCCCTAGTCTTTGCGGAGTTAATATCCAATTTTCCACGATTAGATGAGGACGTTATCCACGTTGATTCGTTTGCGGATGAACGCATTTTTCTTGTCTCATCATCTGACCCCTGGTATGGAGACATCCTTCTCTATCTTCAGACCTTGAATAGCCCTCAACATCTCTCATGAGATGATCGACGACGTATAATATACCAAGCTAAGAAATATACTATCGTCGGTGACACTTTGTATCACCGAGGAATAGATGATATCTTGTGTCGTTGTTTAAATCACAGAGAAGACGAGTCTATTCTGAATGATTGCCACAATGGGGCTTGTGGTGTTCATCTATCCAGGCTTGTGGCAGCCCAAAATTTTTTGCGATAGATTATTTCTGGCCTACTATCTTTAAATATTGTATTGAAGTGGTTAAGAAGTGTCACCCCTGCCAGGTTTTCACTTGGAAAATGCGCTCACATACAACCCCTCTTCATCCAGTCATTACCGTCGGTCCCTTCACCAAGTGGGGGGTTGTTGGCATAGGGGCAGACCCAGGGTTCAATGCTTCAACAAACAACCAAAAAAACCCTAACTACCGGCCCTTTCAACAACACCTGCGAAGCAGATGAAGTCTCACCCAAGGTAGAGGTAGGGGTGGTTGCAAGACCCAAGTGTTTGCAACCTAGATGGGACACAGATCTATGATTACAACACCTTAATATATCACTTAGCAGTTATCGTTCATTAGTATTTAGCCTTTTTTTACAACGCAGATAATCCCTAATTACAGAGCAGCGCAGTATTCACCCAAATCTAATACATTCAAGCACTAAGCACATCAAAATAGGTCAGATCTAGCATTCATTCATATTACTCAGTACTAAGCTATCATATCAGATTCATCTAAGAGTATATTATTACACTAAGCATAAATCTCATGAATAATGTAGCAACCATAAAGCACAAAGAAACCATAACACATGATATACGTGGTTCACCCCTAGCCTGAGGCTACATCCACCAACTCTTCTTCTCTTTATTGCCTTCTGTCAATCATCTACATGCATAGAGCCACAAGATCCTACTCCGCATAGGACAAGAGATCTATGCGCACTCCGCCAGATCCTCCTTCCCCGAGCTAGGTTGTAGCACAAATCCCTCTTACAATCTACACAAGCTTCTTACATCCACTTGCACTTATCCCTGCAAGTGCCCAACACAAGCTTCTTTGACTCCGATCTTCTTTGCGAGCAACTATTCTTTCTCTTGCTGGATCTGCGCTCTCTCCTCTTCGAACTTTGTTTGGAGGTCGTATTTTTCCTGCTGTGCAACCCGTCATTGCTCTATGACTTCCTCTTGTATTTGCTTTAGGGCCTCTGTGGCCTGTTCTTTTTCTTCTTGGACACAACAAAGGTGAACTTCGATCGCATCGGCTAGTCTATGGAGTTGGGTAGGATCATCTCCCAACTCTGTTTCTTCTGATGGCGAGGGCGCAATGGACACTGTGTGGCTGGAGTGAAGGGTCCATTGTACCCCTCATAGTTCTGCTTGAATCCTTTCATACATGGTCTCTTGTTTGGCTTAATTTTTATGCAAAATGTCTTCCGAGGCGTCTGATACAGTTGCGATAATTAATTTGAAGTCATTGAGCTTGAGCACAATCTGCAGCTTGGTCTTACTAGCTTTTGACTTCCTCCGTGATGACTGTTTCATGGGGGAAACCTTTCTTTTCTTGGATGTCTTAGATTCATCAATGGGATCCTTAGGCGGTGTTTTTTCTCCTTGCTTCTGCTTGTCTTGTTCTCCATTGTTCTCTTTTTTTTCTACTTCATAGTCACCTCCTCCACTAGGTGATTCTGAAGCAGTCTCTTCTAATGCGTTGTTCAGCTTCTGTACCTCTTTTATCTTCTTCCTTCTGCTAGTTCCAGGTGTATCATACTCTTCGTGATTGACCACCAGGTTTCTGATTAGTTCGGGGTCAGACAGTTCTGTGGGGTCAACAGGGATAAGGAGATTTGCAAGCCATTCCTTAGTTATTTCTTCTAGGTCCTCCTACATGAGCTTGTAATAACTATGTAGTACTTCTTTGTGTTCATCTCCATGCATAGTGATATACATAAAATGTCTGTCTACGTGAAAATTCACAAATGGCCTGAACCTGTGCAGGGTGTTCGGTGTCATATGAGGGACAACCTCAATAGCCCTCTTTAACTGCAGGTAGTAGGTGTGGAACATTGCATTTGAATGCCATTGTTTTCCCATATCACTTGAATACCAAAGTGTGGTGAACTTCATGACTAAGGGTTCAGATGGATCTATTTCAGGGAAGGTCGCACCTTCCGGCATCTCCCAAGCAATGAATGCGATGAGGATAAAAAACCAACTAAAATGGAACTCATAGCCCTGATCCTGAGCTTCGCGGCAATCTTTTTCTAACTGGTTAACTAAGTACCTTGCCCAGTTCCTTTGTAGCCCCGCCACACATTTTCCTACAAGGTCAACAACAAACCCCGTGACCTGCATGGGTTTGTTCTTTCTTACTAGCTTACCAACAATCAACTAACAAGCGAGGTGCACTACGCCATTCTAGATGGAGACTACCTTGTAGCCTCGCTTCCCCTTATCCACATCATCGTAGGTATCTTTAATCTTTTGTGCTAGGGCGCGGTTTTCAGCCTTTCTTGGGTAAAAGTCTTGCGGTTCTGGTCTGTGCATGCTCAATCCGGTGATCCAATGGATCAACGTCAGGTTGACGGTGATGTGTCTGTCTAGCCACAAATAGCTGCCATGGAAGCACGATAGCAAGAGATTAACACATGTGTTAACCTCTTGATGCCTTCCAAAATGGGGTATCTTTATTATGTTCAGAATAGTGGACTATGCGAGGTCCATAGTCCATGGTTGGGGGATTATCTTTGACTTCTTCCCCTTCATCCTAGTCAGATACCTATGAGGGGTGAGCATGTTGTAGTTCTTGCGATCCCCTATGTTGAAGTCATTGATATTTAATGTCATGATCTTATCCAACTGTGGTTTAACTGCATGTATCCCCTTCAGGAGATACGTAGTAATCAGAGTGTAATCAAAGTCCCTTGGGACATTGTCATGACTCACCATGCCGACCAGAGGTGGAATGTAGTCAGGCAGGATTGATGGGATTAGATTCACATTCGCCAAGTCATTGCGATGCTTGGTGCATTTCTCATTCGCAGCTCAGGATGGTCCAGATCCGCGAGTAGTCAACGGGGAGGCTTGCACTCCTCTCATCGATGAAGCTTGAATCCCTGTGGACATTACCTTTTTAGCCATTAGATTGATTAATATTTCTTCTATTGACTATTCTATTGCGCTGAGTTTGTCCGACATGCACGCTCGAGATCGGATAACTTGGGTCAATGAACAACCGCTCAATGCAATAGAACAGGTGGCGAAGTCTCAGTAAACACAGCACGATAACAATGAGTTCTCTTGTTGGCTCAGATACAATTCGTAAAATTGTTCTCGGTGCAACAGTCGACAGAATAAGTAGACAACGATGTAACAGATCCCTCCAATGGACAAGAAGCCTTCATCAATGCATTTTTGTCCGTTATGGCGCGGTCCCAATGGTCCAATGGCGAGATTTTTGATCATAATTGTTGTTCTAACTGTTCAGGAACATCAATCTAATGGTCATAATGCCTCCAACAGTTATATTGCTCCGCCATGGTGAAGTGCCAATCTGAGTTTCTTTGATATGCAGACAAAGTTCAAATTATGGAGACCTTCCTTCTGCGAAGTCTTCTCTGTAACTTCTTGTAATTTCTCCAACTTTGCTTTCTTCTTGCTGAGCTTTCTAGCCTTCTTCCCTGTAATCTGCGTCTCAGTATTCCTCTTTCCATTTTGATTCTTATCTCCTCTTGGCATAGTAACTTTGCGTTGTTGGTGGCCTTTCCTAGGGTTCAAGGGAAATACTTCTTCTCTGTCTGGGGTATGTGCTCTACTCTCCTGTACAGATAGGTGTTTCAAGTCTTCTTGTGTTCTTTCAACTTCGACATCCAGATTTCTGGTCCTCAGTAGCTTTGACTGGTTTTCTTGTTCTTTCAGTAAATGTGCTATTCTCCTAGCCATGGAGTCTCTTAGGTCTTGGTTTTTTCTGTTCTAGAGCTTCCTCTTCTTTTCTTCGAGTCTGATCTTTCTCAATCCAGGTTTTTCCTAGTAACATAGCAAATGGGGTGTTGTTCTCAATAAATTTAACAACCTCAAATTCTTCCTTTGTCAAAGTTCCATGAGCACTCATAGATATCTGGGTAAGTCTTCTACATAGGGTTATCATATTTCCTCTAAATAATCTTATTCCTCCCAATGAAAGAACCATAGCAGGATTTCCCAAAATTTCCCAGATTCTTTCTGTCATGATATTCACATGTGTTTCCTCATCCAGAACACAATCTAGGTCGAAGTCTCCTATTCTTGTTTCTATGCACTCTTTTTCTTTGAAGATCTCTAGTAAGTTGATATCTCTATGATCATTCAGGGTTTCTTTCATTTGTAATAATACAGTCTCTGATTCTTTCTGGGGTTCTTCCATGGTCTTAGTTTCTTGGCCTTCCTCAGGGTTTTCTTGTCTCAGATTCATTCTTTCAACCTTAGCAATCATTCTAGGGCAATCCAGAACTTCATGGTCCATAGCTTTACAACAAAGACAACTAGGTCTTCTACCAGGGAATTCCTTATCAAGATGTCCCAGTCTTCTGCAACTGTAACAAAGAGTTAATCTTCTCTTTCTCTTAAATGATCCCCAACATTTCTTGTACTGCGCACTAGGATCATAGTGGCTAACCTGCAAAAAATTCTTCCTAGGATCCTGCATCCATTTGTTAGTCCAAACATTCTTTCTATGTATAGGAATAACATATCTTTCATTATTTCTATTAGATCTACTCATATCAAACCTTCTTTCGTCTAGTTGTGCCCTAATTTTCAGACTAGGACAAAATTTATCAAACATACCTAGATCCATACTTTCGAAACAAAAATTTCCACTTATCTTACCTTTAATAGAGAACAAATCTTTCAAATCTTATCTCTTCAATAAAAAAATTTCATTGTTCTTACCTTTATCAGAGCATAAATATTTAATATCTTACCTCTTTTCTTCAGATCTTCCTCCTCTCTTAGTATAGAGCTTTGCAAGTCAAGTAAAGTACTGTGCACTAGGGCAATAGATCTACGCACAGAGCTTCCTCTTTTCCTCAGTTCCCAACAATCATAGTTTCACGTCCCGACAACAAAACCATTTGTTGGCAGAGGGGCAGACCCAGGGTTCAATGCTTCAACAACGCAACAACGCAACCCTAACTACCGACCCTTTCGACAACACCTACAAAGCAGATGAAGTCTCACCCAAGGTAGAGGCAGGGGTGGTTGCAGGACTCAAGTGTTTGCAACCTAGTTGGGACACATATATGTGATTACAACACCTTAACATAGCACTTAACAGTTATCGTTCATTAGTATTTAGCCTTTGTTTACGTCGCAGATAATCCCTAATTACAGAGAAGTGTAGTATTCACCCAAATCTAATACATTCAAGCACTAAGCACATCAAAATAGGTCAGATCTAGAATTCATTCATATTACTCAGTACTAAGCTATCATATCAGATTCATCTAAGCATATATTATTACACTAAGTATAAATCTCATGAATAATGTAGCAACCATAACACAGGATATACGTGGTTCACCCCCAGCCTGGGGCTACGTCCACCAACTCTTCTTCTCTTTATTGCCTTATGTCAATCATCTACATGCATAGAGCCACGAGATCCTACTCTGCATAGGACAGGAGATCTGCACTCCGCCAGATCCTCCTTCCCTGAGCTAGGTTGTAGCACAAATCCCTCTTACAATCTACACAAGCTTCTTACATCCACTTGCACTTATCCCTGCAAGTGTCCAACACAGCATGCACAAAGCATTTACAACTATCACTTGCACTTATCACAACACCACTTGTCTCTTCTAGGTCTCTTTCTTACATCGCCTAGACATCTATTTATACATTACACAAAGGCCTAAACATGGGTAAACCCATGGGATGACATCCCCATACCCGTTACATAAGCCCAAAACCCAAAAATCCCTAAACAAGGGGTCGAGATCCCACGATCTCCACTTCGACTTGTGCTTCGCCTTTGACATCCTGTCGAAGTCCCAAAAAGGGGTCAAAGGTGACCAAGGATATTCAAAACTTGGTCAAGGGCCAATAGGGGTGGACTTCGTTGATTGCAACCCAAATTCGGCTGGGGGGCATCAACACATTATCGTGGTCATCGACTACTTTACTAAGTGGGTCGAGGCCATGCCTATAGTTAAATATGATGGGAAGATTGCAACCTTTTTTGTATTCAATCAAATTATCACCCTGTTCGGTATCCCGAGTGAGATTGTCATTGATCATGGCAGTCACTTTCAGAAAGAAATGATGGAAGAACTAGCAGCTAAGCTAGGGTTTAGACATGGTCATTCTTCTCCTTATTACCCCCAGGAAAATGGACAAGTAGAGGCCATCAACAAGTCTCTCAGGACCATTTTGCAAAAAAATGTCAGTCAGAGTAAGTCCGACTGGCACATCATGCTATATCCTGCACTCTGGGCATACTGAACCTCGGTCAAGACTACCACCAGATTTTCCCCTTTCCAGTTAGTACACAGTGTGGAGTCGATATTACCTATTGAATGTGAAATCCCTTCTCTTAAGTTGGCAGTCGTGCTCCTACCTGACACTTTCGATCTCGAGCGATGCCTTGTACATCTAGAGAGTCTTGATGAGCAGTGTCAAGACGCCTCTATGACTATCGAGGCAAACAAAAGACGTGTCAAGGTTCAGTACGATAAGTTTGTTTGTCCTCTATTGTATGTCGAGGGTGAATTGGTCCTCTTGTATGATCAAGCCAAAGAACCACTAGGGGCAGGCAAGTTTAAACCCATGTGGAACGGTCCTTATATCGTGCGACATGTGTTAGAAAAAGGAGCCTATGAGTTAGAAGATTGTGAAGAGAATGGGTTGGTTGAGCCCAGAAATGGGCTCTACTTAAAAATATATTAAGCTTGAGCCCTAGGCTTGGGCAAAACTCTCTGTATACTAATTTAATTTAGTGTATATATCTTTTTTCTTTTCTTCTTCAGGTTGCTTATCAATTTTTCACTTGGTTGACAAATGTCAATGGAGTCTTCGGTCTACCTAGGATTCACAGACGGAGCCAGTCGTCATACACAGAACTTGGCTAATCATGCGTTGGATAATCTAAAATGACGAAAACAAATAGTCAAAAGGTATTTGGATAAAAAAAATCATCATCTAAAACTTTCAATGTTGGTCAAAAGGTTTGTTATGGGATTATACTCATTCTCATATGGGTAAACATACCAAGTTTCAGAATCTTTGGTTATAACCTTACATCATTGCTGCCACTATTGTCAATAATTTTTATTTTCTAAAAGATGAGAAATACATATTGTTTTCCTACACTACACTATTAATGGTTTCAAAATATTTTTGCTATCTAGAGTTTTATCTTGTTGTATACATTTAATTTAAATGGGTATCAAACAAAATTGTTGGGTTTAGTAGTGGGGGCGCTACATGACATAATAATGAAGTACTCTTTCATTTTCCCATGAGTATTGCACTCATCCCACACTTCCATAACTACATGAGAAGATTTTCCCACCAACCTCTTACATGCATTCAATGATTGGTTTGGAGTCAATGGAGGTGGACGAATTTATTTAAGTCACATGGTAGAAAATAAATGAGATCTAAAGATGACACTTAGCAATATAGGATATACTTTCCCATATGCCTTGTTTCCTCTTTCTCTCCGGTGGAACCATATCCCCTCTTGTTCTTTTTGAAGCCATCTTGGACAACATTTGGCCACATAAATAGAGACTCAAATGCATCATTCTACTCACAACAAGAAACAATAACCAAAATAATTCAAAGTAAAATGCACAACAAATATATTAGCATTTAACATAAATAAACACAACAAATAAGAAAACGTATCTTAGTAAATATGCAACCCATTGTAGAGGACGGACATTACTCCCAACCATAGAATTGTTGTTTCAGTTCTCAACAGCAAGTCACCCGGGCTATGAATCCATAAGAGATGGTGGTCCCTAAGGTTGGATATTGTCCCCTCTCAGCAACTAACTCTCACACATAATTCCAATCCACCATATATATTTTCCCTCAACCTGCACAACCCAAAGAATGGGATCCCCTTCTTTGCCACACAATCCCTCAAGTTATCCCACTTCCCTTAAAGGCTCCAACATAGTTTGGATAAGAACTCTCTCAACTGGGGACTCCATAAATATACAACTGCAACATGAATTCACACAATAGAGAATTACTTGCTCCCTTGACAATTTCTTGAATAGAAAATTACTCCCAGGTCTACATCCTCTCTTCCCATGAAATTATAGCTCCAAAAACAACTACCATACATGCCTCCTATGGTTGCATTCAAGATTCATCACTCAGAACACTCTTGTTGTCTAAAAATATACCTGTAAAAACTGCTCTCATTCTCCATACAAATTTATTTCTTCCCCCATGCCTCCTTGACTCACACCCTTCCCAAGGTTGATTGTACTCAACCCCCATGCTATCAATAACTATGGGATGTGACTTCTCACATGCACCCTTTTACATGAATTCAATGATTGGGATGTAGAACATTCAACAGAAAATAGAAGGTTCAAAGTAATAATAATGTAGAAAAGTGGTTTGGGTTTAATAAACATGGGTGAACTCTCCCGCTTGCACCCCTTCCCTCTCTTGTGGAAATTAATCCCCCAAGCCTTTTTTCGTGTCCAAATGTAGCTAGGAAATAGATTTTATTTATTTATTATGAGACATCATTTACATTCTACATCGCTTGGCCCTCAACCATACATCATATTTACAAAATGTATTGCTAATTTGGGGATTGAAAATGGGGATGCTACACTCCCCTCCCCCTATAATTTGCACTGTCCTTAGTGCACATCACCATACAACTTACACATTGCCCTGTATAAAATGTTACATCAAAATACTTTGATAATTCCATAATTTAATGACTCATGCAACAATTCCAACTAGAAACTCTCTTTTCCCCTCAATGTGCACATCCCAAGGAATGGGATCTGACATCAGTTGAACATCAAATCTCAGAGTTGTGGCTTTAGTAAAGCCAATTTCCAAAATGGAGTCTTCATTTGCTTATGTACAAATGTACATTCAGTTTTCTTTAGAATTTGCAAAAAATTGCATGTATGCTTCATAGATGGCCTCCTCATGTTTCCATGTAGCATCTTCATGACTGTAGAAGGTTCATTGAACGTTTACCAAGCCGATGGATTTGTTCCTAATCACTTTGAATTTATGTTCCATGATTCATATTGGTTCCACCTGAAAGTCCCCTTTGTGTTCCACTTGGATCACAGTCCAAACAATCACATGGTTAGGATCATGTAGATACTTTTTTAATAAAGACACATGGAACACATTGTGGATTCTCATGGATGCAGATAATGCTAGAATGTATGCAACTGGGCCTATCCTTTCTATAACTTCAAATGTCCCATAGTATCTCGCTGTCAACTTTGGGAAACTTCCCAATTTCAGTGAGCTCCTCTTGGCTTTAATTTTTAAAAACACATGCTCTCCCACTTTGAAATTTCTATGTGTTATTATTTTATCAACATAACTCTTCTTCCTATCTTGTGAAACTTTTAAATTGTGCCTAATCTTTACCATATGCTCTTCCACTTCCCTTAACAATTCTAGCCCAATCACTACTCTATTTTTTGGATTATTCTGGCTCACCGGTGTGTTTCATTTTCTACCATACAATGTTTCAAACGAGCTTATCTTCAATTATTCTCGAGTCTCATTATCGTAAGAAAACTCAATTAAATGGATATAGTCCTCTTGCCTAGAAGGCTTGTCCATTACATACATTCTCAACATATCTTCAACTATCTAGTTAATGCTCTCTGTCTACCCATCTGAATTTGGGTGATATGTTGTACTAAAATTCAAATTGGTCCAAAATCCTTTAAACAACCCCTTCCAAAAATTGGAAGTGAACTTGGGATCTTGATCAGACACTATTTCCTTAGATTCATCATGTAGCCTAGAAATTTCTCTCATATAAATTTTTGCAATATTTGTTGCCTTATGAGTTACTTTTACATGAATGAAATGTCCAGCCTTTGTAATCTTTTCCACCACTACCATGATGGAATCATGGTGCCTTGTTGTCCTGGGAAATTTGGTAATGAAATCAATAGTAACAACTTACTATTCCATTAAGGAATGGACAATGGATGCAACAATCTCGCTGGATGTCTATGCTCAACCTTTACCTTCCGACATTCTATGCATCTAGCTAAATAATCAGTCACGTCTCTTTTCATTCTAGGACAAAAATATTGACCTCTTACAGCTATAATAGTTTTCTAGTATCTTGGGTGTTGAGTGTATGGCACATTGTGCATTTATTTTAAAATGAAATTTCTCAATTACTGTGAATTGGGAACATAAACTTTCTTTCGGAACAAGAGGATTCCATCCTCTTCTAGATTGTAATCTTTATATTCTTGTTGTACATTATTTTGATGTAAGCTTTCTTTAACTTGCACGTAATGTTGATATGATGTTACAAACTTTTAAATTCCATTTTTTAAATATCTACTGCACATACTAATGCTTATAGCATACATTTCATGCACCCTTTTGTTGAGTGTGTCATGCACCTTGTTCTCTTTCCCCTTTATATGCTTGATTTTAAAGTCATATTCACTAAGAAATTACAGTGATCTATTTTGTCTAGAATCTAGTGTTGGCTATTCAAACAAGTATTTTAGACCACTATGGTATGTTCTCAATTAAAATTTTCTACCCATGAGGTAATGTCTCCACATTTTTAAAGCATGTACTATGGATGCCAACTATAAGTCATGTGTGGTCATTTATTTCATGATCCTTCAATTTTCTAGACTCATAACAAATTACATGCCCATTTTGTGTAAGGAATCCACCAAGCCCTTCCTTGCATGCATCTATGGAAACCAAAAAATCCCCATCTGGAAATGTAACTTTTAGAATGGATGCACTGGTTAGTAAATCCTTTAAGTGTTGGAAATTTTCTTCACACTTGGTGCTCCATTCGAATATTGCTCCTTTATTTTGCAAAGATGTTATTGGGTGTGCAATATTGGAGAATACCGCAATGAATCTCATGTAGTAAACAACTAGACCCATGAATGATATAGCCTTTGAAATATTTGTTGGCACTGGAAAAATCTTAATTGCTTCAATCTTCTCTTGATCCACTGCTATGCCATCTTCTGAAATAATGTGACCCAAATAATGGATTTGCTTTTGCTAAAAAGTGAAATTACTCAACTTGGCATAGAATTGGTGCTCTCTCAATACTTGTAGCACCATCCTCAAATATTGATCATGCTCCTCCTCTGTCTTGGAATAGATAAGAATATCATCCCATAATACAATGACAAACTTGTCCAGGAAATCTCCGAACATCCCATTCACTAGACACATAAATGTAGTGGGAGCATTTGTCAACCCAAAGGGCACCACCACAAATTCATAGTGTCCATACCCCGTTTGAAGGACTGTCTTTCTAGTATCCTGATCTTTAATCCTTACTTGATGGTAGCCTGATCTCAAGTCAATATTGGAAACTATCTTTACTCCCTTCATCTGATAAAAAATACCATCAATCCTCGACAAAGGACATGTGTTCTTGACTATAACCTTGTTCAACTATCTGGAGTCAATACACAACCTCAATGTTCCATCTTTTTTCTTCACAAAAATAATTGGGGCACCCCAAGGAGAAACACTTGGTCATATGTAACCCTTCTTCAACAACTCTTCTAGTTTCATTTGCAATTCTTTCAGTTTTGGCGTGCTCATTCTGTAGGGAGTTTTGGACACTAGGGCAACTCCAAAAATTAAATGAATAGAGAAATCAATGTCCCTCTTTGGTGGAAATCTTGGAAATTCCCCAAACACATATTCATAATCCTCCAATACTAGATAATCTTCAATACTTGGCTCCTTATCCTTCATTGGATCTTCCACATTGGCTACATATATTTGGCACACTTTTCTATAGCTTATTTTTAGCTACAATGCTAAAATTTCTTGGATAGATATAGGCCTTGGAATACCTTGCACTATCCTTGAATTCCCTCCCTCATCAAGAAACGTGACAACCTTGTTATAACAATCTAAGACAACACAATGCTTTTCTAGCCAATCCATACCAATCAAGTAGTCATAGGACCCAATCGATATGATGTTAAAATCTTCCCTAGTGTTGACTCCATTCATGTTTACTGAGCAATTTTTAATAAGCTAATTGATTCTTCTCTTGGTTCCAGTATCTAGATGAACTAACCAAGACCTTTCATGCTTACATTTATTCAGTTTAAATATTTCAACTATATTTGGATATATATAGCTATGACTGGCTCTAGAACCAATCAAAATAGTTATGGATTGATTATCAATCTTACCTTC
>ML787484.1:169954-188482 GCA_009831015.1 Picea engelmannii | reverse complement strand
TTTTAAATTGATTAAAGTTAGAATTAAATAACTCTAAACTTGTTCAAATAGGCTTGGCCACAGGTGTGGCGACAGTATTCAACATGGCAGGTTTTTGGACATTTGTAGTTGCTATCAGCTAGGGTTCCAAAGACCTCCGTACAGTGTGCATGTTATAAACTCGAATTAATAGACATGTGCCAAGTGTTCCGTTCTGAATCCTCCAAGAGTTTCAACTCCATTATCGATCCCAAGTGATTCCCAACAATTCTTATTTTACAAGCGCAACCGCATCTCTACATAGATTTTGAAAATATTAAGATTTCCAACAAAAACATAAAATATTTCATTAATCCAATATTAAATATATATATATATATATATTAAAATAAATAAATAAATAAGCTGCGTGGCACCTGAAAGGGGAGGGGGAATCTGGTGAGAATAATGAATGTGTTGGTGAAATATTTGACTGCGTGGATTTTTAATTTGTAAGGGGATGATTAGGTTGGTCACATGGCATATTACTGGAAATTTCATTGTAGCCATCCGTTTTCAAACATTGGGTAGTTGTAAAGTAAAGCTACGGTCCTATGCTCTCAAACTATTTTTAAACCAAAATCCCTCACAGATATGCCCAATTATTATAATATATAAAGTTTGATTTGACTCCATATTTATCTCATGTTATGACTTTCAAAACAGTGGGGCTCTTAATTGATGGTTTATTTAAATAAACAAGTGTTGCATGGCAGCGTCAGGTTGGAAGGGGAGTAAATGCGTGGGTTGCAAGTTGCAGTACATGTAGTATGCATATAAAATTTAATATTCCCGAATTAATTTTATTTGAAATTTATCAAACATTATTAATGTCTGGTACATGAATGAAGGTTCCCCATCCAAGTTTGATAGTACATGGAATATTTAATACATGACCAATGCAACCCAACAATTAAGGAGTGGCGGGTTGGCAGAGTTGTGGGTTAACATTTCTCATTTTTTATGGCCAACCTGTCCCGTGAAATACATTTTGCATCCAACACTTCTGTCATATACATTTTGCACCCAACAATTCTGTCATATACATGAGACAATAATTTATAGAATATTATAACATTGTACAAAGATTTATAGTAATTTGTATAATGTTATAAAACTTGATACATTTTGCATGGAACAATTACAGAGTCAAGGGTTCGTGGAGTCGCGGGTTCACACTTTTCATGTCCAACTTGTTATGTGATATAAATTTTGCACCAAACGCTTCCGTCATATACATTTTGCACCCGACAATTTCGTCATATACATGAGACTGACTAATTTATAGAATATTATAACATTGTATGGAAATTTATAGTAATTTATATAATGCTATAACATGTTTTACTTAATGAATAGTATAAACAATTATTTAAATTTTATTCAATATTTTTTTTTTATAAGTAAGATTGTATAAAAATCTGTCAAAATGAAAGACTACAGAGAATTTCTATGGTTTCAAGTTGTAAATACTGAGCTGCCCTGCGGGGAAACCAGCTCAGCCAGCCGAACCGCTTCATAATTGAAGTCTAGACTATTACTGACGCAAAAATAGTTCAAAATTCTGGCCCCTAAGGGTGGTCGTTACAACTGTGGAAAGTGTAGACAACATAACTATAATAACCATGGACAAATGTATGCACATGACAAAACAACAAACAAAAACAACAAACAGATCACCGGTATTGGTTGTAGTGCGGCGACACGACCATGTAGAACGAGCCAAATTTCGTGCCCCCAGGAGGAGGCGGCTCCTCCTTGATTGGTGTTCGGTCCAGTTGCATGGCGTCCTCCATCTGTGATGGCATGTGCTTTTCCTTCTGGACGTCCTCCGGCTATGATGGAAGCCTTTACTCCTCGCGGTTTGCCTCTGCATGGACCAAAGTTTCTAGTGCCAACACTGGTGACGAGGTTGTTGTTGGTTGGGTTGTTGCTGCTTGGGCTGCCTCTGGTGGGAGGTGATGAGCACCCTGTAACACGGAGAGCAACTGCAGGAGTTGACAGGATTTGTCATCCAGGGTCTCTAGGCGAAACCGAAGGTCGTCCATGTCCCGGCGCAGGTTGAATACCAGGCTCTGCACCAGTGCAAGGCATGTTTGCAACTCGCATTCTGAGACAGCGTTGGAACTGGCTCGAGATTGGGGTTTCCGTCGCGAATTTTCACTGGCTTCCGGACCATCCATCTGAAATTGGGCGTCGTGAGATTGGTCCTGAAGCGACTAGGTGGCCGGAGAGTTGGGAGGGGCCAAAGGGCTTGGGTGTGAAACAAATGTCGAATTGCCTAAAGGTCCTGGGTTGTAGTACAGTGAAGCCCTTGAGCAGTCCAACCCCACCATTTTGTTGGCAAGGGACGCAGCAAGGGGCAGGAGAGAAGCAAGAATTTGAGTCGACTGTGCCAGGGAGGAGGATGAGGTGGCCGAAGAGGAGGAGGATAACAGGGAGGGAGCAAGCGGGGGATGAAGGACCAGGCGGGGTAGGTTTGGCTGGCAGTTTGACCCGCGTTTTGACTTCCCTCATAGTCGGCGCATCTCCGGGACAGTGGGAGAGAGAAAATGCACCAGGAATAGAGCAAGGAAAGGCTGGGCAGGAGGTCGAGCTCTGAGAAGAAAAACTAGGAAAGAATGAGCCATCTGGAACCGCTGGAGCAACTGAAATAGGTCGGGGAGCTGGTGAGGTTCCATAAATGGTCGCACGCGTAGAGTAAAGGCCCAACGAAGGTGTTGGTCTGTCGAAAGGATGTGAAGGCAGAGCAAGGCGCATTGAGAGTAATGGTGCCCCACCTCGAGCGAGCTGAACTTAAAGTCATGAGGCAGTTGGGAGGGAGTGGCACGTGGTCATCACGTGGTCGGCGACACGAAGGATCTCTCTTGGCTACTCAGTTCGATGTCTGTGCTCTAGTAGCACCCCATCCGCGGGAAAGGCAATAAATGTGATTGAGTACAGACACGTGGGCAGGAAGTTGAAGTACATGGGCACGTGGGAAAAAACCGGAAAAAATAGTGGTAATGTCTACTACATAGGTTTGTTGACAAAAAACAGGAAAAAAATTATTATTCCTCACTTAGTTTTATTTAAAAGAAGGGATCGTGGACACAATAGAAATTGAAATTTATGAAATGAAAGGTTCCTGGACAGATAATTTATACATACAAAATATGTAATTTTACAAAGCGGAGCCCTCATTCAATACTTAGCCAGTTTCTGGATGGCGGGTTCTCGGGATGTCGGGCTGAAAATTGGGTTTGTGTTTTTTCGCGCCCTACAAAAAGCATCGATAGTTCCACGATATACAAACTAACAATCAAACTTGCCGACTATTAGAATTTAAGGGCATCGTGTCCAAAAAAATTAGCATTCCTGAAATAGTATTCTTTATATATGTTTTACATATGCTCATGGACAAAAAAACACAAAAAACTAGTAGTAACCTCTGTTACATAGGTTCGTGGAAAAGAGCACCAAAAAAAAACTAGCATTCTCGAAATAGATTTTCTTAAAACAAGGGTTCCTGGACACAAGAAATTGAAATTTATAAAATTAAAGGTTCCTGAACAGCATAAATTATACATACCAAAGATGCAATTTTATAAAGCAGATATTTACTTTTATACATATGAAATATGTACTTTTATAGAGTATGGGGATGGCATTTTATAGAGCATGCACGGAGCCCTAAATTCATACTTAGTCAGTTTTTGCATCACGGGTTCTTGGGTTGGTGGGCTAAAAAATGGGCCTCTGTTGTTCCGTGGCCTACAAAGAATACCCAGAGTTCCGCGATATACAAATTGACAAGTGGAGTTCGAACTATTTGAATTGTAGAAAATAGTGGTAATGTCTGTTACATAGGTTTGTTGACAAAAAACACAAAAAAAATTAGCATTCCTGACTTAGTTTTCTTTAAAAGAAAGGATCGTGGACACAATAGAAATTGAAATTTATGAAATGAAAGGTTCCTGGACAACATAATTTATACATACAGAATATGTAACTTTACAAATTGGAGCCCTCATTCCATTCTTAGCTAGTTTTTGGATGGCGGGTTCTCAGGATGTCGGGCTGAAAATTGGGCTTGTGTTGTTCTGTGCTCTACAAAAAGCATCGATAGTTCCACGATATACAAACTGACAATTGGAATTCTGGACTATTAGAATTTTAAGGGCATCGTGTCCAAATTTTTTTGCATTGGGCCTCTGTTGTTCCATGGCATACAAAGAATACCCAGAGTTCCGCGATATACAAATTGACAAGCGGAGTTCGGACTATTTGAATTGTAAAAAATAGTGGTAATGGCTATTACATAGGTTTGTTGACAAAAAACACAAAAAAAATTAGCATTCCTAACTTAGTTTTCTTTAAAAGAAGGGATCGTAGACACAATAGAAATTGAAATTTATGAAATGAAAGGCTCTTTGATAGTTTAATTTATACATACAAAATATGTAATTTTACAAAGCGGAGCCCTCATTCCATACTTAGTCAGTTTTTGGATGGCGGGTTCTCGGGATGTCGGGCTGAAAATTGGGCTTTTGTTCTTCTGTGCCCTACAAAAAGCACTGATAGTTCCACGATATACAAACTGACAATCGGACTTGAGGACTATTAGAATTTTAAGGGCATCGTGTCCAAAAAATTTAGCATTCCTAAAATAGTATTCTTTACATATGTTTTACATACGCTCGTGGACAAAAAACACAAAAAAATAGTAGTAACGTCTGTTACATAGGTTCGTGGAGAAGAACACAAAAATAACTAGCATTCCCGAAATAACTTTTCTTAAAACAAGGGTTCCTGGACACAAAAAATTGAAATTTATGAAATTAAAGGTTCCTGGATAGCATAAATTATACATACCAAAGATACAATTTTATAAAGCAGATATTTACTTTTATACATACGAAATATGTACTTTTATAGAGTATGGGGATGACATTTTATAGAGCATGCACAGAGCCCTGAATCCATACTTAGCCAGTTTTTTCATTGTGGGTTCTCGGGATGTGGGGCTGAAAATTGGGCTTTTGTTGTTCCGTGTCCTACAAAAAAGCACCGATAGTTCCGCGATATACAACTTGACAATCGGAACCCAGTTTTTGCATCGTGAGTTCTTGGGTTGGCAGGCTGAAAAATGGGCCTCTGCTATTCCGTGGCCTATAAAGAATACCCAGAGTTCCGCGATATACAAATTGACAAGCGAAGTTCGGACTATTTGAATTGTAACGGCCTCTGTGGCAAGTAGTAAGAAGGACAAGTGGTAAAGATAAAGTAGTGAACACAATTTTATGACATTTATATAGAAAAAATAATAAAACATCTTACATATTCCTGTAAATTTAAAGAAACACACACACACACACACACACATATATATATATATATATATATATATATGAAATATGATATGTGAAATTTGAGTGAGTGATTCACCGCATATGTAATTTTGAAAATGACCAGGTAGGGAAAAATATGCATAATTTATACATACAAAATATGTAATTTACAAAGTAGATATTTATTTTTATACATAGGAAATATGTACTTTTATACAGTATGGGGATGAGATTTTAAAAAGCGTGGACGAAGCCCCCATAACATACTTTGTCAGTTTTTGGATGGCGGGTTCTCGGGATGTGGGGTTGAAAATTGGGCTTTTGTTGTTCTGTGTCCTACAAAAAAGCACCAATAGTTCCGTGATATACAAATTGACAATCGAAAGTCAGTTGTTGCATCGCGGGTTCTCGGGCTGGCAGGCTGAAAAATGGGCCTCTGCTGTTCTGTGGCCTACAAAGAATACCTGAAGTTCCACGATATACAAATTGACAAGCGGAGTTCGGACTATTTGAATTGTAACGACCTCTGTGGCAAGCAGTAAGAAGGACATGTGGTAAAGATAAAGTAGTGAACACAATTTTATGACATTTATATAGAAAAATTAATAAAACGTCTTACATATTCCTGTAAATTTAAAGAAACATATATATGTGTGTGTGTGTGTGTGTGTGTGTGTGTGTGAAATATGATATGTGAAATTTGAGTGAGTGATTTACTGCAAATGTAATTTTGAAAATGACCAGGCAGGGAAAAATATACATAATTTATACATACAAATTATGTAATTTACAAAGTAGATATTTATTTTTTATACATAGGAAATATGTACTTTTATACAGTATGGGGATGAGATTTTAAAGAGCGTGGGTGAAGCCCTCATAGCATACTTTGTCATTTTTTGGGTGGCAGGTTCTCGGGATGTGGGGCTGAAAATTGAGATTTTGTTGTTCTGCGTGCTACAAAATAGCACCGATAGTTCTGCGATATACAAATTGACAATCAGACTTGGGCACTATTTGAATTTTAAACGCATCATGTCAAAAACATTTAGCATTCCCATAGTTTTTTTTACATACGGTCATGGAAAAGAAAACACAAAAAAAATAGTAGTAACGTTTGTTACATAGTTTCGTGGAGAAAAGCACAAAAAAACCAGCATTGTCGAATTAGCTTTCCTTAAAACAAGGGCTCCTGGAGATAAGAAATTGACATTTATAAAATTAAAGGTCCCTGGACAACATAGATTATACATACCAAAGATGTAATTTTAAAAAGCAGCTATTTACTTTTATACATATGAAATATGTACTTTTATAAACTATGGGGATGAGATTTGATAGAGCATGGACGGAGCCCTGAATCCATAGTTAGTCAGTTGTTGCATCGAGGGTTTTGGGGCTGGCGGCCTGAAAAATGGGCCTATGTTGTTCCGTCGCCTACAGAGAACACCTAGAGTTAGGCAATATACAAATTGACAAGCGGACTTCGGACTATTTGAATTGTAACGGCCTCTGTCAGAAATAGTATAAAGGACAGGTGGCAAAGATAAAGTTGTGAACACAAATTTATGACATATATATGTGTGTGTGTGTGAAATTTGAGTGTGATTTACCGCATATGTAATTTTGAAAATGACCAGACAGGGAAAAATATGCATCAGAAAGGAAGAGAATTGAAATAAAATAAACAAAATGTCTTCATATTCAGCATAGCTGAAGATAAAAATGTAACAACACATAAATATATGAGGAGACAAAATAATAGTTTTATTTCGAATATATGAAAAAAATAATACTTTGTTACATATTCCTAGAGATTTAAATGTGTTTGTCATATAGACTGGGATTGGGGCTCTCGTGGAGCATAAGAGAAATATGTACAAGAAATAGGACTGGAAAGAAGAAGTGGGACACGGTAGAGTGTAATACCTGAAAAGTAGAAATGGTAGGATATCAGAGATTGGTTATAGATTTATATTCAGAAAAGGTAGAATAACTGGATTGATAAAGAAAGGACTATGACTATACACTTACATGCATGTTACATATAAGTAATTTTGGTATTTGCTTGTTGATGCGTATTCCTGTTGATTTTCATGGCCGACCTGCTTCAATAACTAGACTGATAAACAAAGGATGTATAGGAATGTTCCAAGAATGAATTTTTCTATTTGCTCGCTGATGTATTTTCCTATTGGATTTCCTCGACGACCCACTTCAAGTTCTCTTCAATATAGCTTCTCAAGGGGGCGGTGTTGATGTAATTCTAGATTTTAATGCTGAAAAATTCATTTTCTAATTCGGTTACATCAATAGAAAATTTACATAGAAACTGATGAATGTCTCCATTATGCATCGAATAGCAGACTAGCCAGTTCTCCATGTCTTCCTCATGATATTTAAGAATCCTGTAAAAAATTTCTAGAGACAAGGCCTTAAAATTATCAAGTTGTTTATCGAAAACTTGCTTGGTCAACGCCAATGTGTTGACGATTAAGCTGGGGTCCTGGAAGTCGTTTGTCCTTCCTACTAAGTCTATTTTGTCCAGTTTTGTGACTATTGTTTCTTTCTTTGATATTGTTTGCTCACATGACTAGACGATGAGATACAGGTTGTTCACCTTTTCTTTCCGGCATGCTTCTAATTGAATGATTCGTTTTGTGGATGGGAGACCATGTTGTCTTCTTGTTGTTTCTGGCATGTTGTTGAAATGAAAGGCAAAACGGATGACCGTGTGAAAATAGAAAGTTTCTTCATTTTTTAAATCCGTCTGCAGAAGTTGGAGCAAGTTATGTGCTCTGCTTCCCACCGAATTCATATTTTGTGATGTTTCCCAGGCCTTAGTAATCAGTTCCATTCTTCTGTTGATATTTTTGTTTACACATCCTCTACAGGATGCTAGGAAGCTGGAGGAGCCTTTTAGATTTGTTGCAGGGGTGTAGGGAGTTGAAGGTATGGCTATTGCCAAAGGACTACCAAACAATGGCATAGGAAACAAAGCTTTCTCTAATTCCTTAATCCGGTCCTTTACTTTGGCATTCTCGGCCTCATTGACTCTAACGGAGTCATGAAGAGCATCTCCGGTTGGCATGTGAAGTTGAGAGACTTTCGACGCCTGCATATTGGCAAGGTCAAGTTCTGAACGATGTTTTCTTTTCTTTTTTTTGACATCCTTTTTTTCAATAATTAATTTTTTTTATTCTCTTTCAAAAACAACACTCTGGAATACGAAGAATTCATCTTCGTCAAAAAATTCGGTATCAACTATGTCCATTGGGTAGCCATGTTGAATTGGGTCTCCAGGCTGATCAAGGTTGTAGAATATGCTATCCAGATCAGCATCGAGATCCATGTTTTCATCCTAAATTTCGGGCTGGTCCACCTCCCCTACAATTGTTTTTCCCTTTTCTTGCACCAGAAGCTTGCCAGAACTATCAAATTTATGATGGACTATTAATTTCTGGACCTCAAGCACGAAGATGTTCAATGCATCTGTACAGAATTGTTGTGGAATTGCCGCCAGTAGTTTACTTTGTACTTCACGTCCTTGGCCAACAACTTTCTTTCTTGTAACTGACCTTTTCTAATTCGGACCCACATGCAGGAGAGAACTTGCTCTATTACTATGTGCATTGTTTTGAAAAACAAATTTGTTATGTGACAGGAGAAGCAATCGCTAGAATGTAGCAGCTCCCATCGGACTATTTTATGATAACTGAATCGTTTTGTGATATCAGTGCCATGTGCATCTCCATAGAAGAGTGTTGGGAAGTTTATTTCCTCAACGAATTTGTCCTTGAATATTCCAAGTGGACGTTGCCCCTCAGCAGGTGAAATTTCAACAATCTTTTCTTGCAAATCACGATTACACTGTGAATCAGTGAATCCATGCAGAAATGTCTCAACAGGCATTTCATTCTCTGATTCATCACTTGTATCAAATTCACTAGGATTTTTGAAAGTGTCTGCAGAGTTGCCATCCTCTTCTGCAAGAACATTGTTCCAGTTGTCATTTATACAAATGTTTTGTGCTTTGTACAGGGCCCTTAAACATAATTCCTTTAATGCTTTCATAACATCATGCACACGCACTTTGCGTGTTTGATAGGCATGTTTGCATCGCAAGCGTCTTTTCAGAGCCACATAAATTGTCATTGTATTGTTAATGAATTGTGGCAAGGCTCTTTGCACAACATCTACTTGAACAAACACATTAATAATTGATCCTATTAAGCCCATCTGGGGTCGTTTATAGCCCCAAGGGATGATTTGAGAAAATGCAATTCGGAGAGAGACAAGTCTCTCCTCAAGTTCCGTAAGAGCACTTACATCTGGTAGTGGTGCATTACATCTTATTTGGTCAAGGGTTGCAAACTGTGGCAATTTTCCATTTTCAAGCGATCGTTTGCATGGAAAACAAATTTTGCCACTAGAAAATGCTTTATCGTGCGCTGTCAACTGGAGGTATTCTGCTTGCAAAGAAGTCGTGAAAGCCTTGCTATTTTTTGAGAAATTCAGTTGCTCACAAATTGCACATGCAATGGAAGGAGTATCTTTAATTTGTTTCATGTACGTCTGCCTTGCATTTTTCTTTCTCAGGGAAGTATGGGTAGAAACAGTTTCCTGGTTTTCATTGTGAGTAGTCCATGGTGTTGCTGCTAGCGCACTAAATGTGACAGTTGCATGACCATTATGGGATATGTGACCGCACATGTTTCTATTGTTTTTTGCACGGACAAGTTTCTTTAGATTGTGATATGTGGCTTTCTCTCTAATAGGAAGCGTGGCAATGTATTTCTTTCTCTCACGCGTGACCTTTTTTAAGTTGTGGTAACTTAATCTATGTTTCTTGCCCAAGGGCACAATGTGCTGATGGAAATTGGGATGAATTTCACTCTGACCTAGGTGTTGATAACCTAGTCTACGTTTTTTGTTTAAGGCCTGTGTGGCCTCATCACAACTGGGACGAATTTGACGCATATTTTTTTTCAAGTTGTGATAACTTACTCTAGGTTTTTTGTTTAAGCCCTATATGGGATCATCACAACTGTGATGAATTTCACGCATCTTTTTTTTTGTTCAAGCCCTCTATGGCCATATCACACCCGACAAGAGTTTCATTCTCATTAAAAAGCATGTCGTGCATATGCAGATTCGATGCAGTTTGGGTGCCATGGACATCCAACTCTGAACCACCGATATGTCAAAGCAAAGGTTCATAATGGATATGTGTTGTATCCATTTTCAATGAGAGGATGTCAAATGTTCGATTGTAATTTGAATCAGTAAAGTAGGAATGGACACTGTAATTTGGCAACGTCTACCAGACCTGGATATTTACTCCGAATATCATAGAAAACCATTGTAAACAGAATCTACAACCCTCCACATTCCCTTTTTCATATGGAAGCACCATGTTTACAAGGTATTCCTGCCAAGTTCCAACTGCGGACATATTTTCCAGGAGATATGGCAAAAGGTGTTGATGCAAGCACCTAAAAGCCTGTTGGATGTCACCTACAATTGCATTGCAAAAGGACTGCACGGTGTAAAGACATAGCGATTGCACATCAAACTTCGCTGCTACCAAACAACAAATTGCATTAAACAAACTATCTCCACAGTTAGACACAACATTTGTTGCCAACTATAAACCATGGCATTCTATGTGATGCATAATCCGTTCCCACTGCGATTGAAGGTCTTTGCAAAAGAGGGACAAGTAAATATGAGGTACTTCAACATTGCATATGAACATTTTTCTGTACAGGAGTGGTTCATAATGACCACTGAGAGCATTGGCATCATGGAACAAGATGCAATATGGATTGTCACAGGCAGCTTTGTTGAATAGTAGATATCTTCTTTTTCTTGTCAACGACCATATTCCAACCGATATATTGAGCCAGTTAGACAACCACCGTATACAAAATGTGTCTCCCCAAATTCCCCTCTCACGTGTAGGCAGAGTTGGATATGCAGACAACCGCATCTTTGAAAAATACGTAGAAACATCATGTATTCCGTGCAACTGCCAAAGAAAATCAGATTCTAGTTCGTATTCATAGGAGTCCAATGCCTCCGCATCTCCATTTTTTATACAGACCAAGAAATAATCTATCAGTCCATTGCACAGCTCGATCGACGAATACCGGAAATGCACCAGAACCTGGAATGTATCGAAAAGGCAATCCCCTGCAGTATACGAGAATGCATCCAATCTAAAAAGGACATTGCTATGCAAAGCCACGTCAATGTTGCCATGTATAATGGAGTGTGTATCTATTTCATATGACTCAACATCTATTACTTATTCCATCTTCTCAACTCTGATTTTCAAGTTGTTTGTTAGATGCTTTCACTTTCTCTGAAAACAGAGAAAAGGGTGAAAAAAAATAATAGCACCCCCGAAAGAAAAGGAAAGCAAAATAGGAAAACTACAAGCCTGAAACTGGATACCAAACAGAAGAAACAATGCAAATAAATAACACCATAAATTTACTGGGCAGAAAGACAACATATGGGCGTAGTTTTCCGACCCATGGAATACAAGCATTCCCTCCGTCTACACTCCAGCCGATGGTTCCCTCTTCTAACAAATTCAAACTACTTTTCGAGAACCCCTTCGCATTGCAATTTTCCAAACAGCTATGAACGTCACAGCCGGCATATGAAGATGCATGGTTTCCAAGAACAGAAATGAAAAGCACAGACAAAGATGGTCTGCAACAGAATTTGGAGGCAGGGAACCCCACCATTGAAAAACAACAATAGGGAAACTTACCCATCGACGAGAGACGACAAGAGGTCAGCCCCGAAAACTGGAAACCATAATAACAGGTTCAACAACTTGCAAAGTTGAAGAACAACAAACCAACGAACAACCACGAAGATGTCCAACTGCAGTTGCAGGGCCTCAACTTTGCAAAGTTGAATCAAACAAGTACAACAATCATGGAACCAAGCAACGAACAAGCATCGACCACTGAAGCAGCGATGTCGAGCATAAAAAAAAAGGAACGAAACTGTATCCCAACGCATTTTCACAATAAACATTTAACCTGTCAGGTAAACACTTAAGACTGTCAAGACCACCTAAGGGCCTAGCCCTGTACAAACATTTAAGAAAAAAAGCAGCGTGACAGATCTGTTCTCTCGAAGCCCGCAACAATAAAACAAAAATCACACATACTAATATGGTAGACAATGTATTTTAGCTAGCAGGAATTGCTAAAGGAAACATTCGAACTAATGCTAGCATTAATCCACCTTCGACCATCGCATAAGAAAATATATGATTCTAAAAGACCATATACGATGAAATACTTTGGATATGCCAACATATATAACATTGGGAATAGCGAAGCCGGAAAAAAGACCTCAAATCCGTTGTCCAATCACATCTTCACAAACATGGTACTTTTTATTATAAAAATCGACAGAAGATGTCCGTCTACCATAAAAAAAATGGAACGAAACTGTATTCCAACGCACTTGTACAATAAACATTTAAGACTGCCAGACTTGTTACGTAAACAATTAAGACTGTTAGGACCGTCTAAGTGCCTAGCCCTGTACAAAAATTTAAGAAAAAAATGTAGCATGGCAAGCCTCTTCTCTCGAGGCACGCAACAATAAAGCAAAAACCAGGCATACTAATATGGTAGACAATGTATTCAAGCTAGTAGAAAATGCTTAAGGAAACATTCAAACTAATGCTAGCATTAATCCACCTTCAACCAATGCATAAGAAAATATATGATTCGAAAATACCATATACGATTCAAATACTTTGGATATGCCAACAAATATAACATTGGGAATAGCGAAGCCGACAATAAGACATCCAATCCGTTGTCCAATCAGATCTTGACAAACATGGTACTTTCTATTATATAAAAATCGATGTTTTCACTTCCCTTGTTCCAACAATAGATAATATGAAAATATTTGTGGTCAATGCACAATTTAATACCAGGTCAACAATTTATCGATCGCTATAGTCCCTCTTTGCCTACGATAGTGACTAATAAAGATATCACAATATTTTTTAAATATTTAAAATTTCTTTTCAATATCAAATGCCACAGGCATATTTCTTTTTCGGTAATGGACGTGATTCTTGTGCCAAAACTAATAAAGGGATGGGGGATGAGTGGAAGGGAAGAGTTGATAGGTAAGCATGTGGTTGGAATGACAATAAGGACACGTGGCAGGAAGTGGGGTGTGTGCGCTGCCTAGATAATAGGATGGACTCCAACAAACAAATATAGTCGTCTCGGTATTGCAGTAGGGGGGGTTAACCCCTTTTAGAATTTTATGGGGGGATTGGATTTTTCTAATCACGTTTAGTTGCGGGGAAAGTTCTGCAGGTGAAAGGTCTTACCAACACGGAGATGGTGGCATTGGACAGGCCGTCGGGGTGGGTCCTGCCACCCCATAGGTTACAACCAGGAGGAATATCACATGAAAGTTCTCGCAATCTTTTCATTGACTGACTTGTATTTGACGTGGTGAAATATCAGTGGTTGGAGAGCCTAACCCTAGTAGTTAATGGCCGGGTTTATTGACCTCTGTACCAGGTGGCGTTGTGACCAATGAACCTGGGTTTATTGACCTCTGGGCCATGACAAAGTATTTGTCCCTGGAATTGACTAATTTTGTAGAAAGCATCTCTAAAGTTATGGTTATGGATGCACTGAAATGTAAATCTTTAATTCCAAATGCTTTTATGTCTTCTCCTATTCCTAATTCCTATATAGTGGAGTAATCTTAAGAGTCACCATTGGTGGAGATCTCAGCATTGAAGGTAATCCATCTACATTTTATTTATGAAAAAGATGTAGTTATTTGTACATTTAATGGGTATTGGCCTTTTACATCCACTTTGTATAGGTGGATCCACTCAAATTGGAAAAAAGAATTGTATGATGTATCTTTGCTACTATAGTTTTTTATTGTTTAGTTATATGATTGAATGCTAATTATTAGAGTGTTTGAGGAGGGTCCGGGAAGCACAAGACATTTTATAACCCCTTGTTTCCCAAAATTTGATCCTAATTCTATGTTAGTTAATTGAATGCTAGTTCAGGTCTCACTTCCCACTTTGCCAAGGTATTTTTGGTATTTATCATTTTTTTAGGATGTTGGGAATTTTAGGTCATGCTCACATTTGTGTTGAGATAGTTCTTAGTAAGAGTCTTACAAACAAAATGATCCTCAAATGTAAAAAAATTCAATACATTCATGTCTTGGATTATGAGAAAACAACATTTCTATATCAGATATATCAACTTTTAAAACATCTATAAGCTACCTATCCTCATGCTCAAGTCCTTCCTCCTAGAAAAAAAGGACAAAATCAAAAGAAAAATGTTGAAAATTTCTAGATAATGATAGTGATTTGAATGACGTAACTCAACAACCGTAGGTGCTAGATAATGATGATGATCAAAATGAGGTCAATTAGAAACCACATGTGTCGATTGGGGAACCCAATCCTTCATTCCTCTGATTCAGATAAGGAATTAGTTCCCTCTATGAATTTTGATCTCTCATCTTCTAACTTACCATTAGTTGTCATGGCTCCTTCTTTAGGGGGTTGAAATAGATTAAAAAGAAGAAGGGGAAAAATGGATGGATTGATGATTACATTTTTAAAGAGCTGCCACTATAACTCGAGAGTATATCCAAAACCCTGTAAGCTAAATATACCAATAACTTATGACTTAGCAAGGGATGAGATGTCGCAAGGAACCCAAGGAGCTTCTATCCAAGGGGGTGTCTACCCTTCTAGCCTTATCACAACAGGCCCTATCTCACTAGAGATTTGAACCTGGTTGGGGAGAATGCAAAACCTACCTCCCCACCAATTGTGATATTTCCCCTTGATGTTAATTATATAATTTTACATATGCATATGACACTTAAAAGAGTATCATATACACAAACTACACTTATTGGAGTTAATTGTGTAATTTTACTCTATTCAATTTGCGTCTATAATACTCTTGTAAATATCATATGCATATGTACTTACTTTTTTTTATTGTGTTTTGAGTACTTGAAAAATATAATTTCTTTTTATAATGGAATAAAATTTATGATTTTTTTCTTTAAAAAGATCACAAATCCACTAGTAAAAGAAATAAAAGTTCTAATAACTCCAAATCTTTGATCAAATTTCCTATTTCCTATAATATGAGTGAATTCAAAACCTTTAAAATAATAGTCCACCATGTACAAAACTTAAATTATGATGAAACTTTGTTGTAATTATTTTATAAAAAATGTATCATATTATAATTTGAATAAGTGCTATAAAATGAACTTAAAAACAAAAAAATATAAATAAATTTTTATAATCGATTAAAAAAAGAATTTGAAGTGGAAAATAAGTGTGCTCAAGATGGACTAGAAAGTTAACTAGTTATAAAACTACTTGGTAATTTTTAAGAAAGAAATGTGTGGTGGAAGAGGGACTAAAAAGTAAAAAATAATAATTGATTTTTATGGTTTATAAGCGAAAAACAATAATTGATTTTTATGATATATGTGAAAAACAAGTATAAATGTTTTTGCTAATTTCATGGAAAAAAGTTGGTTGAAAATTGAGTTTGGTGACTTTTGTTATAAAATTGTTTGTGTGAGAATTTGTATGAAAGAATTATAATATAAATTAAATTGGTGTATGAGATTTCTTTATTTGTGGGATAAGGGACTCCTAATGGGAATCATTTGATTGTTAAAGTCTACTGAGGTGTATGTACCCTATTCCCTTTTGGATTTGAACCTATTACTTCCTAGGAGGAAACACATGTTTTTAACCACCCCACTCTGGATTTAAAATGAACCTCTTAGAAAGGTGTTCTTAACCATTAAACCCTTAAAGCTATAAAACTATATGATAACTTCTTAGAAAAAAATGTATGTTGAAGATAGATTATAAAGTCAAAAAAAAAAAATGATTTTTTAATAATTTATAAAAATAAATAACTGTATGGAGATTTTTTGAAAACTAGTATCTAAATTTAGCTTTATAATTTTTTTTTTTTAATTTATAAAGATAAATAATAATAATAATCTATTTTTAAGATCACGGTCAAGCCACACCAAATTAGTGTATGAGACCCCAATTGGTGTATGAGACCCCCTTGTTTGTGGGACAAGGGACCCCCCTTCGCCCAACGATTTGACTGGTAAAGTCTACGGAGGTATACATACCCTACCCCCCTCTGGATTTGAACTTGTGACCTCTTCAGAGGAAACACATGTTCTTAACCATTAGACCCACTCCGACTGTATTACAAGAATAATTTTTAGTCATTTTAGTTCATGGGAAATTTGGTAAATCCTCTTTGTTGATTTCGTGCCTCAACTTTAAATTGTATTATCAGATCGCCTTGTCTGGCATGCTGGAAATATGGACTCCCTCACCCAAATCCGACCGAAAATGGCTCCACAGTTCGAGATCTTCCCATGGAAATGTATCTTGCTTTGTTAGACGCAACCAGTATGTGGGTCCAAAAAATAACAACAATGTGTCGTGTGCCAAAATCTATAGTCCATGGAAGAGAATCTTCCAAAAGGGAAATCTTCTAGGGCATACGGACAAAAGCAAATGAAAAAAATTAAAATCGCATGCCC
The DNA here is from genome assembly GCA_009831015.1 of Picea engelmannii. Taxonomy (NCBI): domain Eukaryota; kingdom Viridiplantae; phylum Streptophyta; class Pinopsida; order Pinales; family Pinaceae; genus Picea; species Picea engelmannii. The sequence goes on along the minus strand of ML787484.1, from coordinate 171,488 downwards.
AAGTTAATGGGGAATAATTACAAAATTAGAAGAATTGATTTAGGGTTTCTTTCTTGCCTCAAAGTGTGCATTTAGGGTGAGAAATGCTGAGGTATTTTAAGCTCTTCCCTATAGGTAGTTAGTGTTAATGTCATTTTCCTAACGAAAAAAGAAGTCAATCTTGAGAGGTAAAGAAAATTCTCTCCATTTTTAAAGGGGTTGTCTTTCTCTAAGTCTTTAAAGATTAAGAAGTTGATCTCATCTTTGACATCAATGATTGTTGATGTGTTTGGAAGGTTAGAATTTACAATCAATCGTATTTAAAAAAAACATTTCAAATGATAGACACACACATCAATGTTATTGATGAGTGTGGAAGGTTGTAATAGGTAAACACTAAAAAAAGCATGCTTCTATATATGTATCTACACATATATGGAAGCACTTCCATAAATATGCATATATGAAAGCCGACTTCCATAAATGCATTTATATAAAATCATGTTTCCATAAATGTGAATATACAAAAGTGTTTATGTATATGTGCACATGTGTATATGCACATATACGAAAGAGCTTTCACAAATGTTATATGCATATTTACAGAAGCCACTTATGTATAAGTCCATTTGCAAAAGTTTCGCCCACATCTGTGTATGAGCCTATACTAAAAAACTTTCATAAATATACGTTTACAAAAATTAACTTCCATAAATACACATATATAAAAGCCAATTTCCTTAAATACACATACAAGAAATAAAGAATTATTAACAAATATTATTTTTATATATTCCAATCCATAATAAACAAATATCACAACCAATCTCATCTTACCTCACTAGCTTCCTAAAAAAATTACATTCAACATAGGAGGGAAAATTATGTCCATTACATATAACACAAAAAATTATGTCCATTACATACAACACATAATTTTTTTTATGTCCAAGTATTGAGGGAAAGCTTTAATTCAAAATTTCCAAACCCATCAAAGTTGTTTAGTCCTTGCCGTCATCCGTAAAAAAAATAATAATGACTATGAAGTTATTTGAAAACTTAGTAGAAAAGAAGTGTGTGGTGGGCGACTTTTAGGACGGGTATAAAACTTTCGGTAACTTGGTGGAAATGTGTATATCCGTCATAAAGTCATAATGAAAATGAAATTATTTGAAAACTTAGTGTTAAAGAAGTGCGTGGTGGGCAACTTTTAGCACGGCCATAAAACTTTTGGTAACTTCGTCGAAAGAAGTATAGGTTGACCTGCAATAAAGTTAAATAAAATATAAATGATTTTTATTATCTATAAGACTGTGTATGTGTGTATGTTGACGGCAATAAAATAAAACTTTCGGTAACTTCGTCGAAAGGAGTGTAGGTTGACGTGCAATAAAGTTGAAAAATATATAAATGATTTTTATCATCTATAAAACTGTGTATGTTGATGGGCAATAAAATTTAAAAAAGCATCAAACTATTTGCTAACTTGAACTTGAATGTGTTGAGGATTGATTATAAAGTCAAAAAGTAAAATAAACTATTTAATATATATATA
>ML787484.1:127206-153433 GCA_009831015.1 Picea engelmannii | reverse complement strand
TTTTACCTTAAAAATCGCCAAAATTTTATAAAAACTATATAAAATACTTAGAAATTTGAATATTTAAAAAAAAATATCACCAAACATTTATAGTTGACATATGAAGGATTAGTAATATTCGCCAAGGTTTCTACATTTTAAAACAAATTTCCATCCTTAAAATCATCCCTGTTTCCAACCATATCCTTTTCTAAGAGTCGTTTGTATGTTTTGAAGGTAAGAAAGGGTGTATATAAGAGAAACTCACTCATACAAAAGCTCTTGAACGAATTGAAATCTTTTTCAAGAATTTCATAAAAGTGTGACCAATAATGGGAAATTGTTGGGATGGTTCTTCATTGTCTTTTTTTTTTCTCTATCTAGGGTTGATTATATGACTAGTGTTTTTCATTTTGGTTTAGAGGCCAGGGTTGATTATATGACTAGTGTTTTTCATGCTGGTTTAGAGGCCAAGATTGCAAGTAAGATGGATGTTTGACATAGGTATCAATGAAGTCGATCCATATAAGCAATGTTGCATATCAGAATATTGGTGACCAACAACCAACATTTCAGTTGATCAAAAGGTAGCGAAAACATGAAAAAATTTAGATACCATGAATGCATATCGTGAAGTGTGATATTTTAAACGCTAGGGGACATACATACCTGCATACACAAAAGATGGCTTAACAACAAAGTCAGTTGCACCCATTAAATAGAAGTATAATTAGTGACGATTTCCAGTTAGTTTGTCCAAGGCATGTTCCTCGTTTTGACCATGATTCCAAAGACTAATATACCCATAGTTTAGTAGGCAATGCTGGGCACTATATCCAACCGGTGATCATTTTTTTTCTTCAAATCCTATACTCTGAAATTACTAGCAAAAATGGACGTCAATGGTACTTGGAAATTTTGAATTCCTATAATTCTGAGAACTCAATTTCCCACTATTTCCCTTATAATTCTCAGAAGATCTAATATATACGAGTCAAAGTTGAAATTCATTTCCTAATTAAATAAAATGAATTACTTTTCAGATGGTCGAGTCCTTTTATCTTTCTTAACCATTCTGCTTTTTCTTTTGTTTGAAGAGTATGTTACATGAAGTGCTATATGTAATGGGTGACATGTGTTAAGATAATGTTCTAAGATTATGTAATCTAATGAATTTTACTCACTCTAATTCTAGAGGTTTAAGATTTGTGGATATGTTGTTTATTTCATTGACTTGTCCGCTGAAAACCTTATTGTTAAGTATTCCTTCACATAGATTTGTCAATGGCTTGGACACAGTTGGTATTTAAATGATTTTTCTCTTCATATTTATTATACCTTCCATGGCAAGTTGTATAGCGTTGTACATGTTTTTGAAGTTATATAGCATTGTACATATTTTTGATGGTATATTAGTTAGTTGTTTTATTATTATAAATTTGTGAATATTTTTCAATTATCTATAATTTGAGTAGGTTTAATGGTTACGACATGTGTTTCCTTATAATAGGTTATAAGTTCAAATCAAGAGGGGGGTAGGGTATGTACATCTCCTTTGCGCGGATGAGGTCCCTTGTCCCATAAACAAGGGGGTATCCTACACCAATTTGGTGTCTGGATTGGAAGAGATATAATTTGACTACAAATTTCTCGAAATTGACTAGAGAATTTAATGCTTTTATGATTTCTTACACATTTAGGTTCTTCAATTTCTATGATGCATTATATACGTCAACAACGTATTTCTCTATGATGTGCTATATACATCAACAACATGCGTCTTTTGGTGCCTGGTGCAAGTGACCACACCGAATGAATGATTGTTTAATTGTGAGAAGATGGAAATAGGATGAAGTGAGAATTTAATCTGATGGTGTTTCAAGTTACAAAATACATCAGTGCATGAAAGTAAGAGTAAGCGATCTAGAACTAAATGTGGAGTATATGTATTTAAGAAGGAAATAACTCCATGGAAACTAGGGAGACAGATTAGTATAACATAGGTGTAGTTCAATATCCCAAGGGTTTTTATATATTTCTTTACGATTATTAGGATTGAAGATAAATGGGATGAACGTGAGCACTATAGTACAACATAGTAGTTTGTAAGGTTACCTCAAAAGTCAATCTATAACCACCATGCACTAAGTCAATCATTATGACAATTTATAACCACCATTCATTAAGCCAATCATTAGTGGACCTTTGCATGGCCCAATTGTGAAATGCATCAACTCATGCATGTCATCCATCAACTCGAAGATCCTTGATTTTGGCGATTAGATCTAGAGGGGACTTTACTATAGTTTTGAATTAATGGCCAATTACTACAAGGAACCACATCCATGATCAGAAAACAATGTCCTCTCATTAACATTAACCACCTCTGTCTCATTAATGCCAATCTACCATAACTTTCCCTCTCTATAATTTTAAATCCTTCTAGAGATGAGGGAACTCTGGAACTATTTTCCCTCGGATTTAAGTTTAGTGTTCAGTGGTGTTATTTTCTTGGTGTGCTCTAGTGTGATTTTCTAAGACCATACTCATTAACACCAATCTACCATAACTCACCCTTGTTGTAATACGAAATCCTTCTAGAGACGAGAGAAATTTGAAACTATTCACTTGCAAATTTGAGTTTAGTATTCAATGATGTGATTTGCTTGGTGTGATTTTCCAAGACCATACAGGGGATTATCTTAATCCCATTGAAATTTAAGCTATACTGTGTCGAAGTTACAGAAAATCACCTGTTGGTGTCCCCACTACCAAAAAAAGGTTTTATAGAGCGCTTTTACTGAAGTCGAACAACAATGTTCAACATCTTGGATTAGCAATATTTCATTCCAAATCTCTCCATGAAGTTATCTAACATTTTAGATGTCCAGGTCAAGTCTGGCTAGCTCAATTGGTTAAGGTGTGGGTTTCTTTTGCTAGGTGACATGAGTTCAATACCCTTAAGGTGAGTTTGGTCGAGAGGAGACACCCAAAAATCCAGCCTTGTTAAGGGTTGGTGCGGCCTAGGCTAGGTGCATTCCTCAGGTGATTTTGATGGATTAGATGCCTTAGGTTGTGGTTTCTTAGACAATGGTTAAAAATGTTGGCCCCGCGGGTTATGGGCACATTTCTAATAAACCCATTAAAAAAAAAAAAAAAAAACATTTTAGATGTTCAAATCCATCTCTAGGCTAGATAAGGATGTTGGAGTAATTAACTCCTACATGTCTTATGTACTTAATATGAGATATTCATAATCATATTACTAAGATTGTGGCTTTCTAATTGTAATGTAGAGATTATCTCTACGTGAGTGATTTAGGAGTTTGTTAGATCTATGAGAGGTCTTAGATCATATTTAAGTGTGTGGTTGAAAGATTCTCCCAAACAAATAGATTGTATGGCTATGATAGTTAATCTATCTTAAGGCCAAAATTAATGTATTTATATGTGTGTAATGCTTGATTGAATTAATATAGAATATTGAGAATATTTTTTGTGTGTACAATATGGCTACTCTCCCTCATTCTATCTTGGTATTAGAGCATGTATGGGTTTAACTCCCTCATGGGAGGGCCCGAGAATATGAAAGAGATGTGCGAGTAATTAGTTTGTTGTGAGTGATTCTGTATGCATGTCAACTACTTTGAAATTGGTGACTTCCATGGGGTGGATCGAGGGTCCGCGGAAGACCAAGAGCATGGCAGGTATGACCCTATATTAGTTCCATGTCCCCCCAGGCGAAGGCATGAACCCCTACCCAACATTTTCCTATTGCAGATAAATTGCAATAGGTACAACTAGCCATCTCATCATTAACTTGTAGCCTAGTGCAACATAGTATCTTTGTTGCACTATCTTGGAGGAGGTTCCTACTAGTGACATTGATAGAGGGGTTGGAGCGTCAACATGCACATGAGAGTTCAGTGAGGAGAGGGCACATGGACATAACAGTTGTCCAAGTGAACCTCATATATGCTCAAGATGCAGGTAGACATTCTATGGGCCTATAGAGCCCAATGCACAACATAGCTTCACGAAGGAGGTTAGTATATTAACCCTCTCTATGTTCTTCATCATTATATATTTATTTTTTATTTTGTGTATTTATATAGATATTTGATTGTATGTTGTTTTGCAGTTGTTGCGTCCCAACAACAAACCCTCTATTCCTATGGATGCATCAATGCCTAGCCCCACCACTAATGAAACAATAGAGGAAACATGTTCATTGGGTGCACTGTACACACATGTATGTATCACATTTGATAGATTCAACATAGTCATTTATTTATTTTACTACATCCTCAATTTTTTTTATATGTTCTTGTGTTTCTACAGGATTTGGCACTAGGCGATGTCAGGGATTGTCCATCTGGGATGGACAAGTTGCCAGTGTCACATGTATCATGTGTAAAGTTAAATATCATATAATTCTCAAATTGTTTGTGTTTATGTTATTGAATTTTACTATTTGGTACTAATAGTTCAATTTTATTCATATGTATGCAAGTCGCCGATATGTTTTCTAGGTATAGTAGTATTGCACCCCCTAGGAACCTGGGCATTTCTTCTGGGTTACCTTTCTCCAGTTCTAGGGTGTTGGAATCACTTGTACAGCCTGTGAGGGTCCATCGTAGCCCACCTATCTACCACCACTTTTGGCCCCATCGACAAAGACTTCCATGTAGAGGTTGTCTTGGAATAGGTTGTGCAACCTTGTGATCCATCTGCCAGTGAATATCCATCAATGCTTGAGATATTCATGGTGAGATAATGCATTGATGATAATTTTTTTATGTTTCATGAATTTGTTTTTACACATATTTGTTTAATTTTCTTTACTTGATGCTTGTAACTGATGTATGGTGGAACTGCAAAGAGATTGGGGTCACAGAGGAGGGTAGCACCCTCACGATTTATAGTTTCATATGTGGTGAGTTGTATTAGGTTAAACTACAAAGTATCATTTTGTATGTCTATTAATTCATTGATGAAAAAAACTTATAACATTTTTTATTCTTTATGCAATCTCTAGAGTGTTGAAGCACGCCTAGGCCTAGAACCTCTTGAGGTGCATCCTAGAGAAAGAGAAGAAAGATAGATTTCCAGGATGCTCCTAAGGGCGACGAGTGTGAAAATAGTCAATGATTGACCAACTACTGCCATTTTCTATTATATATATATATATATATATATATATATATATATATATATATATATTTCATGACACGTTTTTTTATGAATCTCATTGTTTCTACATTTGATGTTGATGAATATATGAATTTCAAAGTGTATGCATTTTATGTGTATTAATCCCTTGATTTGTTTCTAAAGTGATTATAAATACTTGCATTATGAATTAAGGACTAGCTTATGGTGGAAAAGATTGCTAAGTGTTAAATCCATAAGCAATTAATGGTTCTCAAGTAGCATTGCTTGTTAATCAACCATGCATCTCTACATCATCGATAGATCATTCCTTCTGAATTATTTGCATGAATGTTGTGGATATACATATTCTAACTCACAACCAATAATATGGACTACCTCTTGAATTATCTCCATCTAAATCCAATGACAATCCACACTCAAATAATGGTCACTTGAAAATATCGTGACCTAAAAATGGCATATTACAATAATTTATTATAGAAATAAATTTTATCATTTATCTTCTACATAATTGTAAATTGCTTAACAATTTTAGCTCAATGTTATTTTATAGGGAACACACATTATTCTCCTCTTTCTATGCATGACATATATAAAATCATTTGATTTATGTGCAACCCTTCATAAATGCTAAAAAGACTAGTCAAGGACTCATCAATGCACATGTTTGTTTAGATTGTGTAGTGGGTATATGTAAATTTTGTTAAACCCGTCAATTATTAATAACATTTATTCAGTCTTCCATGATGTCCACTAAACTTATTGATTTTGATCAATAGAACAAGAGAGTTCACATGGAAACTAGATCTTAGAATGGGTATCATTTTCCACCTATAATTAAAGGTTTTGAGGTTACATTTCATGACACACCATAGAAAGTAATGCTATACTACCAAAATTCCTCCAGAGAGACTTGAAACCATTATTCTTTTCCCTTCAGCATCTATGAGATTTTAATGCACATTCCTACCCAATTTTTGGGTTAGAACACACAAGGAGACAAAGGACCCTCCCAAACCCAATCCCACAAACTTGTTGATGCCATGCCTTTCCATGCCATGAAATTGTCATGCCATTGTCATTCCTTGCCAAGTCATTCCATGTCATGCCATTATCATTTCCACTCCATTGCCAAACCTTCCCATTCCATGCCATTTCCATACCATTGCCATGCCTTTCCAAGCCATGCCATTTACGTGCCTTGCCATATCATGCCATTTCCATGCCAATGTTATGCATTGCCAAGACATGCCATGGCATGCCATTTTCTTGCCAAGAAATTCCATGCCATGAAATTTCCATGCCATGTCATTTCCAAGCCATGACATTGACATGCCTTGCTAAGCCATGCCATGCCATGCCATTTTCATGTAGCTTCCCATGCCTTGTCATGTAGTTTTCCATTTTAACCTATATAATAGTAAATACAATTTTCCATTATCATGCCATAACACTGCCATGCCTCACCAAGCCAATAAATGATATTAACTAAGTTACAAAAGGATAAATATAACAACCCTTAACACAAGTAATCATTAAATGAAAGGGGGATGAAAATACAAGCCTAAACTAGGGTTTATATAACAAATTCTTGTTGAAATGCAAGATGACACATAATAGCCCTAGAATATTCAAGACATCAAGCCCTAGAATATTCAAGACATCATTTCTAGGCCTGCCAAGCCATGCCATGGCATGCCATTTCCATTCCATGACATTTTGATGCCTTTCCAAGCCATTCCATTGTCATGTAGCTTCCCAATATGGCACATAAAAACCCTAGAATATTCAAGACATCAAGCCCAAGAATATTGAAGACATCGTTTCCATGGCACATAATAGCCCTAGAATATTGAAGACATCATTTCCATGCCATTTCCAAGCCATTTCCACGCCGTGCATAAAATTATGCCAAGCCATGCCATGCCATGTCATGCCTACAATATTCAAGAAATCAACCCCTTGCATTGCCTTGCCATGGCATGCCTTTTATTGCCATGCCTTTGCATGCATTTCCTTGCCTTTCCATGCCATGCCATGCCTTTCCTTACCATGCATTTCCATGCATTTCCTTACCATGCCATTCCATGGCATGCATTGCCTTGCTTTACCATGCCATGCCATGAAAGACGTGTCATACCTTGCCTTTCCATGGTATGGTATGGTATTCCTTGTCTTGGCATGGTATGGTATGGTATGATATGGTATGGTATGCATTACCTTGCCTTGCCATGCCTTGCCATGCCTTTCCATGCCTTGCCTTGCATGGTATGGTATGGTATTGTATGGTATGGTATGCATTGCCTTGCCATTTCCTTGCATGGTATGGTATCACTACTACATATAACCAAATTTTCCATGGTTTTTCATTGCTATTGCCACACATATATGTTGTAGGAAAATCTCCCTGTGGATAGGTAGATCTCCTCAAAGAGCTAGACTCTTAACTCTAAGACAGAAAGTTCTTATCATGGTCAATGACTTCCTTTTATATCTAGGTGGACTAGTGTGTGAGAAGGAAGAAGAAGAGAAGTACCTTTGATCGAAATTTGTCCTTGCACGCTCCGAGTCGAGATCCAATCTTTCGCTCCTCGATGAGTCCTGTAGACAAACAAAATACGACCACTTCCTACTCTATCAAGATTAGTCCGAAATAGATCTATCTACTAAAGAGACAAATTCATGTGAGATTGAACATGAATTAGAAAGAAATAGGCCAAGCAAATCATATTAATGAGGACAATAACGTTACTTACATTCGTAGATAGAATGTGACAGTTCTACCAAGTCCTCCTTGTCTAACCCTTGCTCAAAAGGTCCACGATCAGAATGACGATAGCTTCACCGATTGTTCCCTATGAGATCATAGGTCTCTTGCTTCCAAATCATCTCTGTTCCAGCACCACTTATGAGATCATAAGTTTGGTTTAATTCTCCATTTTCCTCCTCCTTTCACCATGAGAAAGCTTGCTTATATAGCCTTGGAGAGGCTCAACCACTTAAGATATCCTTGGGGTAAGTTGAGGATTTTCCTCCTTCAGTTGAGGATCTGCCCTAAGATCATGGCTGGACTAGGGATTCGAATCCAATTGCCTTCCAAGAATGAAAGGATCCTTCCCCCATTCATCTCAACAACTTAACTACTGCCCAGAATAGGCAGCGCTCCCTCAAAAGGGCCATCAGAGCGATGTAGCGCTACCCAGTAGGCTTAAGGGGGGTGCCAACACTCCCTAAAGACACCAACGCTCCCCTAGAAGGGCCAAAGGAGATTTATAATTCTCCTAGACAATGTAAGGTGGGGCGCAAACAATCCCATAAGAGGTATAGGGGAGCGCTCTCCTCCAAAAACTTAGTTTTTTGGCTTCTTTCAGATGGCAAGAGGTTCATAACTCCAGTTAAGCATTCCTCCTCTTCCAAATCAAGTGTTTGATGTGTGTCAAGTGTCTTCTTAATGTCATTATAGGCACAACATAGGCATTATAGCAGTATGCTTCCCTAACACTTGTGACATTTGTGAGCAAAATGCGACACTTGCGACACTTGTAATGACGACACTTGCGACACCATCGAAGTGAATAATTTTGATGTGTAATAGATTGCCCCCCAAAGTATAAAGTTAGAAGATGAGAACTGATAACTAAAATGCTTTGTAGACTTTCAAGCAAGGGTATAGGCGCAGAGAACCTGACAGAAGCTACACACAAACATCCAACAAATATTATGACATGTTTCAAACCCAAGGCAGGCATACCGATGCTTGGGTGATCAAGACTTGCAAGATAATACACTGCGGATCCATAATTGTATTGATAAAAGGTATAGCCACCGAAAATACACTGTGGATATATACTCCTATGACCTGAACTGATCATAGCCACGAAGAATACACAATGGATCTATGAGATGACAAGACATAGCCACGACCAATACAAAGTGGATCTATGTAACATTAGATGTGTCCTTGTTCAAAAGAAACTCCATCGCAACCTGGGCAAAGTACATATCAGAGTGATCACTCAACCCAGGGTATTCTTACCGATCCCGATGTAGTATGAATCTATCCATGCGAATAGATGTCCTGATGTTGAACATGGCAGAAACCACTTGATTACCGGTCAATAATGTAAACCGTTAACAAGCACGAGGGAGATCACCATTAATGTCAATGATTCCCAAGGTACCCTAGTATATTCCAACGAATGTGAATGGATGAGCTGAAGTCGAACATCTGTGGAATCATCCGATCAGAGGTCAATGATGTAAACCCACTGTCGAACATGAGGAGGCCTGCCATTGAGGAATGCAGGTCCCAAAGTACTAATTGGTTTCTAAATCTAGTTCTTAGATAGTGTGTTGAATTCAACAGGAATAGACTCGTCGAAGGAGGGCCTTGATGTATCCCCCATCAACGACATGAAACAGAAACAAAGATGTAATTGGTAGATCAAATGAACATTACTGACATAGGTATTGAGACAAGATATTTGTGATGGCTGACTCTCGAGGCGGATACTTCCCTTGAACACTGAGGCACAAAAGTAGAAACATGACATGGACCAAAACTTGACAATGCAGTGGATGTTGTGACTTACGTCGGGTGACCCAAAGGAGTAAAAGAAACTCAAAGGATTGGCTCAGTGCAGAGGTTCAGCGGATTAATATGTGCGCAAAGACAAAGTGCCATGTTCAAGGGTGACTCTAAGAGTTTTTGAATGATGTTCTAAAAAACTGCTTGACTTTCTTCTTTCAAATTCCCCCCCATCCAGATAGATGAGTACCTCTTTTTAATTTAACGAGCTCGAGGAGGGTAACACATGCTCGATAAAACTCACCTTCGGTATGTCCTCTTCCTTTGTTTAACAAACTGGAAGAAGTAAGGGTTTGATCCCGTATGGGCCTGTCGATGTTTTCTTTAACGAGTCCAAAGACATAAAACTAGAAGGTTTTTCATGATTATAGAGTCTGGAAAAACACTTAAAAGATAACTCTCTCAGTTCCTTTTTCGTAAAGTAGTCTGACGAGACCGAAAAGAGATAAACTATCGCTCAACAGACGTTTTCTTCAAATACTTTAATGAGTGTGAAGAGAACAAGGTCGCTCGACAATCTTTTCATGTTTAGAGAGTCTGAAAAGAACTTAAATATAACTCCAAGGTTGTCCTTTTTCGTAATGTTAGTCTCGCGAGGCCGAAAAAGAGATAAATTATCACTCAAAAGATGCCCTTTCAAACCTTTTAATGAGTGGGAAAGGAAGCAAGATCACTCGACGATCTTTTCATGTTTAGAGAGTCTGAAAAGAGCTTAAAGGAGACTCTAGGGGGTTCCTTTTTCATGTATGCATACAGGTCCAAAAAAGAGATAAAAGTTTACCCGGATGAATTCTCATGTATTTACGAGCACGAGAAAGAACAAAGAATAAGCTCGGTACTCTGCCCCCATCTTGAAAGCTAGTGGCTTGACTCCAGAATTGTCATCAAAGGCTGGAGACATGCCCCCCAAGCTTCAATTCATTCACCGAGTTTGAGGTTGTCACCAATTTCTATGCTAGATGGAGAAAAAAGATACAGGTGGATGAAATGAAGGTTTAAAAAACAAGACCTAACGAAAGACTCGACTTGACATCTACGAGATTTGGCGAAAGACTCAACTTGAAGGGAGAGGTAATTGTTTCATTTTTTAACGAGCTTGACACAGGAAAATAACTATGCTCAAGGTTCCAGGTTCGATCCCCAGATTGTTGTTTCATTTTTTTAACGAGCTTGCTACAGAGAGAAAAACTATGCTCAAATCCTCTGTTTCATTTTTTAACGAGCTTGCCACAGAGAAGAGAAACTATGCTCGTAGGTTCTTCTTGATCATGGCTTCCAAGAGGATAATGCTCTGGAAGGATACCATGTCAAGGGACAAAACTCGGTCATGGATTCCAAGAGATCTTCACTGGATGGAAGATAATCACTCTGGAAGGAACACATGTCGCGGGTCCGGGCAGGGGTAAGGAGATTAGGCTCCAGTATCCCTACCGAAGAGATCACCATGTCAACAACTGGATCTAAATCATCGAAAGGTGAAGTCATGGGAGACAACGCCACATAATTGACATGCGGCGGGGGTGATACTGTCTTCATATAAGAACAGCTTAGGGAGGTAACCCAGTCAGGGCCGATGAATGAAAGTTGATCAATAGTCACAATTCGTCCATCGTGAGGGAAAGATATCATGCGGAAAAGAGTGGATACAAGAGATTTCATAACATAGACATAATCCTTCCCAAGGAGTAAGGCGAAATCCAAGGGGTCTCGCACTACCATGACATCAATAAAGATAGTTTTCCCTCCCAAAGTTACAGGAAACTGAGGAAGGATCCCTAAAGGTTGACTGGTTCTTCTATTAAAATCCAACAGATTCTGTGTAACCGACGCAAGCTGAGGACAACCCAAAGCATGCCAAGCAAAAAAGGACAAAATACTAACGGACGCACCTTCATCTATTAGCGTTTGAGGAACGTCCTGACCACAAACCTGTACGGTAATCTGGAAAGGAATGTGAGAGGGAAGATGAGGTCCAGTTAGCGCACCCCAATAAAAAAGGATGGACTCATTACTTGGAGGGGGTTTCACAGGAGAATGAGGAATGCCCCCCAGGATGGTAGAGTCTGTATTAACGAGAAAAATGTGGGCAGTATCGGGTTTACTCTCTAGAGCTAGAGTAGGATTGACCAATGGTGGACTTGGATCGACCACTTTGGCACTCTTCAGAGGAAGAGTGGGATTGACTGAGGATGTAACCGGAGTAACCACTTTGGCACTCTTCAGAGGAAGGGTGGGACTGACTGAGAAAGGGACTGGATCAGTCACTTTGTCACTCGTCAAAGGAGGAGTGGGATCGACTGATGATAGAACCAGATCGACCACTCTAGTTTCATTCTCCAAGGGAAGAATGGGGTCGACGGGTGGAAACAAATCGACCGCTTTGGTGTCACTCTCTAATGGGAGAGTGGGATCGACCAAGGATGAAAACAGATCGACCACTTGGGTTACACTCTTTTGATGAAGAGCGGGGCTGATCGATGACAGAACTGGATCAACTACTTGGGTTTGTGGTTCAATCGAGGAGGAAACTAGATTGACCACCTGATCAACCGGACTGACCGAGGATGAAATCGGATTGACCAGTCCATCGACTAATGATAGGTTGGGGGAAATCTTACGATAACCTTTTGGAAGTTGAAGTTTTTCCAAAAGAGAAGAAGCCTTGTCCATACGAGGACAAAGGTGAGAGTAATGATCACCTTTACATAACATGCAATGGAACTTGGCAGTTTTCTTCTTCTTACCAACCTTAACATCACTAGTTGATGGGGTATCATCGACATGACCGACAGAGGCTGATGACGTGGAGGACCACATTTCTAAGACCTGGGTAAGACCGGGGAAATCCCTCAGAAAGTGGTCACCCTTACAAAGACTGTAAGGGAATTTGGGTTTCAGATTCTTCATTTTAATCTTGTTGATTTCATCAACACTCCCAGTACTATTAACAGTAACTGGTTGCTTAGAGCCAACATTGGGTGTTTTTGGGGTCTTGGTCCTTTTCAGGCTCTTCTTCTTCTTCTCTTTCCATTTCTTCTTCTTCTGATCAACCTGATTACTTGCTTTAGAGCTTTCACTAGGTGAAGAAGGAGAAATGGAAGGAGACTTAATGGGAAAAGAAGGCGAAAATTTGACCTGAGGTTGATGTGTGGGTGGTGTATTGACATCTAAAGTATTAGGTGTAGCTGAAACATTGGGAGGATTCAGGATTACCGGAGTGGGGAACAACCAAACTGGTAATCCGATGGTGAGTCCTGGAAGACTCAGTGTGGCAACATATGGAGGACCAAAGTTTCCAAATGAAGGAAAGGTTTAAGGTTCCCCGGGAGAAGGGGTTCCTCCATTGGTACTCTCGGGATTCGATGCCATTAACATTGACTCGACCTAAGGTCCACTAAGTAAAACAAACAGCACACGCTATGAATCTGAGAAGCAATCAACCAAACAAACCTTCCTACGATGAAACCACTAGTTGGTGATGAAATCCAACGTCGTGAGATCAAAATAGGAAGGGGCGGGGATAGAGCGGGTGGATCAGTTACGTTGGTGACCTGCTTAACAGACTTATGCCTTGGTGCAAGCTTCCACGCAGTAATTGTGGATTTACCCTCCAAGGAGCCCGAGTGAGTTTGACCAATGTCTGTTCCAGGTACAGTGAGACTTCCCTTCACCGTCACCTTGTGTGAGACCCTAAAGATTGTGGCTACTAAGGTCACCAACTCATAGTCAGCCCATGGGCGGGTACAGTTGACAGTCCAATCAGAACATATGGGTAGGATAACAAGTCCGAAATCAACTTGAAAGGCTCCCACACATAATCGTGGGTATACCTTCTAGTGACCCCCAATATACGATCCGACCACTACAAACGGTTGGGCCACGGAGGGATAATCTCCATAACTCACCTGAATGTGACCTCGTGTGTAACCCCTGTGTGAGAGGGGGATCCCAACAATCTAATATGACAATTGGATTTCACTCTCCCTACCACAAGATACTAAGTTTGTTTGATAGCTTTGGAAAGTTATCCTTTCAACCTATTCCAAAGCCCTACACCTTAAACTAATGTAGGTTTGCTAACAAAGATGTAAAAAAGTATGATAAATTTTAGTTAAGCGTTGATTTTAATGGATTTTGTTTACTCAGAGGGTGTACGAAAGTGAAACTGATGGAATGATGACTCAATTCTCAAAAAGATGCATGAAAGATGATAAGAATTTGTTTCTTTTCCATGAACGCCTATTTAAGGGAAAGAGAAAGAGTCGTTTTCACTATCAAACACTTGATAAGGAATGCCTTCAATCAATTTTGTTCTCAATCAAATCCAATATAATGCTACAACATTTCAGAAATTCCTTCTAATATGCAAACTAATCACTAAGATGTACTTTTTTTCGTTTGTATGCGAATGATAATTTATTCAATGCAAAACTTGTCCTACCAACTACCTTTTCAGATCAAGGAGATTCAGACAAGCACAAGCATATTTCGCACAAACAACACACCCTATTTGCGATCAAACAAGAGAAAGAAAACCAAAAACGCAAAAGGAAGGAGAAGGATATTGGATCATATGACCTCAAAGAACCAAATGAGAAGAGTTACAGACTTTTGATGTCCTTCACTAGAGTTCCCGCTCAGTTGGATGGGAGAGAAGAAAGCGGTGGATTGATTTCAAGCTCTCAACAACAAAAACTAAAAAACGATGAAGAAGGGCATAAAATTTGAACAACAAGGTGTTTACTTCTCAGGAGGAAGCATGTCAAAGTTCAATATGAAGAAGCATTGAATCACAAGGCAACTTAGCAAATGAAAAAACAGGGGTTGGACCTCCAAAAAATGTAATTTTTTGAGAGATTTTGTGCAAAGAGGGGCTGGCGCTCTGGTGTAAGGGAAACCAGGGTGTTATAAAGCTCTGTCCAGCACCTTAAGGGAGCGTTGGTGCCCTGCTAACAAGGCAGGGGAGTGCTGGGCTCAAAAACTCACAAAAATGTCCAAAAAAACCTAAAATTTCAGTCAAATTGTGACAAGCAAGATGAATGTGATGGGGTAAAGAGTCAATCAACATATGAAATCAAACATATGGGGTGAACACGATCTGAAAACAACAAGGGGTAAGACAAGGTCTATGAGGAGAAATCAAAACTGAAAAGTTCTGATTCGATCCGTAGTGGAGTCACCAATTTCTGTTGTAGGAAAATCTCCCTGCGGACAGGTAGATCTCCTTAAGGAGCTAGACTCTTAACTCTAAGATAGAAAGTTCTTATCATGGTCACTGAATTCCTTTTATATCTAGGTGGACTAGTGTGTGAGAAGGAAGGAGAAGAGAAGTAGCTTTGATCGACGTTTGTCCCTGCACGCTCCGAGTCGAGCTCCAATCTTTCGCTCCTCGATGAGTCCTGTAGACAAACAAAATACGACCACTTCCTACTCTATCAAGATTAGTCCGAAATAGATCTATCTACTAAAGAGACAAATTCATGTGAGATTTGATGCAGACGCACAGTCCCTTCACAACCCGCAGGTCGAAAGGTCTATGTCCGCACAAGATCTTTCCTTCCTTTCGGCCCGAAGAACTCCAAACGGTTCTTCTATTTCCCTACCGGGAAATCTGCACCCACAACAATCCTCGTGGGATCCCCCTTTCACAATTGAGAGATCGGAATTCACAACTTCGCGAATCCAATGGTCAACATAGGTCTCTTGAATCCCCGAAACCCGACAACCAGTCAACGTTGACTTTTTCCTATCGGGGTTTTTCCTATCGCGATTTCTCCACTCGCGATGTCAGACACTTTGCTTTTCCGACTCCCGAATCCTGATACGCCGAAACTCCGACTCATGCGCGAGTTTGAATATTCAACGGTCCTTCACTCCATCGGCATTTTGGACTTCACAATATCGCGAATCCTGATGCATATGTCTCGGGACTTTACTTTCCACGAACTCCGAAACAACGTGCCACCTGTCCACTCCACTGACTCTTGTGGCCCCACACGGTTCTCTTACCCATCGGGATATCACGTTTCGCAATTTCGCGATTCCTGTTGCGATGTTCACGGGACTTCCTCCCACGAAACCCCGATACATGATTCCACATGTAAATCTGATGGTCCCTGTGGCCCGGATCTACGGTCCTGTCCCTCCTGGGCTTTGAACCTTTCAATACCTTCACTGTATCTCCCTTGCACCTCCACAAGATCTAATGGCTCACGGAGATTCATGAATTCTCCTCGGAGAATACCGACCGTCCGTTCCTCCTGGTGAAATCTGCGAAATGACTATGTGTTCCTCCGCAGAACTCGTCGACCTGCGTGCAAAATTGCAACGCCTGTTTAAACACTTCACGACACAAGATCCCTGTGCTTCTCTTGACAATTACTCGAAGGTTCTATATCTCTTGAGCTTTTCCACGGCTTCAAGTCATCAGAAAGAAACCTCTTGCTCGCACTCCTTGTGGCAACCTTCAAACACTTTCAAGTGCTTGAAGACTTCGACTTTGCGCACACCTTCAAGAACAATCTTTCAATGCTCTGCTCAGAATCGCAATTCCGAGGCTTAGCTTGGCTTGCACACTCCTTGTACAACTTCTGTGCTCAACTGCACTTCTGGGAATTTAGAACAAAGGTTAAACTATCTGAGCCCTTTGTCAATGCACTCCTTGTGGACACTTCAACTGCACTCCTTGCAGGAACTCTTTCTCAGATAGAGAAACAATTGAAACTAATTTCCCTTACTCTCTCTCAGATTTCAAACATTTAACATGAAATCATTCATACATAGCATAAAATAAAATGTATAATAGGAAGCAAACATTCATGAGCATATCAATCAACATACATACACAGAGAACAAACACGACGCCATGAATTTGAATCAAAGCCTTTTTATTAATTCAAATGTATGTACATGTGTGTTTTCACACAGCTCTCTGCATGCTCTTACTCTCTTCCTGCTTCAATAATGTTACAAATGCACAATGAGGGTGTCTATATCCCATTTCCCTCTTGCGCTCTAAAACTGTCTAATCTAGAATTAAATTCTATCTACCCGCATTAACTACTTTTAAATGCCTTCTACCTACTATGGACGAGAGAAATCCTCTCAAGGTCCATTACAATATACAAGTGCACCTTCATTTAATTATCACATTTAAGGTTGGTGCATCAACTTCAAGGTTATTTCAAAATTTTGTGCTGGCTTGTCCAGCTGTCTCCCACTTCCGCGCTGGCTCGCTTGATGTTGGCGATGCTCCTGCATCATACTCCCTCGCTTGAAAATCTTCATGGGATCCTATCCATGATCTCATGCACGGTCTGTCCATGCTTATGTATCTCTGTTTCGTTCTCCTAGCTGGCATCTTCAACTGGATGGCCTTTCCATTTGACCAGATACTCAAAGTATTCTTTCCTCCTAGTTTTCTTACCAATTCGTTTATCCAATATGCGCTCCATCTGCAGCTTCTCTGCATATGGCATCTGCTTTCGCCATTGAATCACTTCTGTGAATTCTTCTGCACTAGCACTGCTAGTCGCACACTGTTATGAATCCCTTAATTCAGAAATTCCTCTCGGTTGCATGCCATAAACAACCTGAAATGGACTCTGCCCTGTACTTCTGTTGACTGAGTCATTATACGCAAACTCTGCTTGTGGTAATATATTATCCCACTGACTGTGGTGCTCTGTCACCAAGCTCCTCAACAAATCTCCCAGACTTTTGTTCACCACTTATGTCTGTCCATCCGTCTGAGGATGATACACTGAACTGAACAACAAGTTAGTTCCCAGCTTCTTCCATAAGGTCCTCCAAAAATTCCCTATGAACTTCGTATCTCGATCTGAAACTATACTCCTCGACAAACCATGAAGTCGAATGACCTCTTTGAAAAACAGATTTGCAATGTGAGTCGCGTCATTGGTTTTCTGACATGGAATGAAGTGTGCCATCTTTGAAAATCTATCCACCACCACAAATATTGAGTCGTACCCTCTTTGCGTTCTTGGCAACCCCAATACAAAATCCATGCTAATTGCATCCCACAACCTCTCTGGTATGGGAAATGGTTGATAGAATCCTGCATTCTGTTTCCTTCCCTTCAAATGCTAGAAAATATTGCATCTGTCCACGAATCTCTTGACCTCTGATCGCATCCCTAGCCAAAAGTATGATTCGCTCAGCTTCGCGAATGTTTTGTCATGACCAAAATGTCCTGCCAATCCTGCACTGTGTTTCTCCTTCAACAAGTTCTCCCTCATGGAGCATTTCGGAATACACAGTTGATTGCCCTTGAATAAGAATCCTTCCTGGATCATGTATTCGGCCCATTGGTTCCTGTCTCTGAGAACTGGATTCTCAGTTGCTTCGTACGCCTCCTTAAAATCTTGATCATCTGCGTACATGTCCCTGAGGTCATAAAAACCCAACGTTTTGACTTTGAACTTTTGCAATAGCAAACACTTCCTGCTCAAAGCATCAACAACTTTGTTAGTAGTACCTGAAATATGTTTAATCACAAATGTGAAATTCTGCATATACTCAACCCATTTTACATGTCTCTGATTCAACTTCTCCTGTTGAGTCACAAACTGCAATGCATGATTATCACTATACAGAACAAATTCTTTCGGGATCAAGTAGTACCTCCACTTATTCAATGCTTGAATGATGGCATAGAACTCCTTATCATAAGTGGAGTATTTCACTTTCACTTCATTCATCTTCTCGCTGAAATATGCTATCGGCCTATCTTCTTGACTCAAGACTGCCCCTATTGCAAATCCACTTGCATCGCATTTCACCTGAAATGTCTTTTGGAAATCCGGCAACACCAAAACTGGTTGTTTCGTGATCTTCCATTTCAACAAATTGAAACTCTTCTCAGCCTCTTCTGTCCAGTGAAAAGACTTATGCCGCTTCTTAACTGTGTCCATCATCGTTGTGCTAATTCCACTGAAATTCCTAATGAATTTTCGGTAGAAACTAGCTAATCCTTGAAAACTCCTCACCTCAAAAATGTTCTTCGGTGATGGCCAATTCTTGATTACCTCCACCTTATCTGGATCCATCCTCAACTCATCTGCAGAAATAACAAATCCCAGATAAATGAGCTCCATCTTCATGAATGAGGACTTCTTCATGTTTATCAATAGCTTCTCCTGCTGTAGCTTCTACGTCACTGTAGCCAAATGCTTCAGATGTTCTGCCACTGATTTACTGTAAATCAGTATGTCATCCAAATACACGATGACAAATTTTCCAATGAACTCCCTCAGGACTTCCTTCATCAACCTCATGAAGGTACTCGGTGCATTTGTTAAGACAAACAACATAACAAGCCATTCATACAACCCTTCGTTGGTTTTGAATTATGTCTTCCACTCATCACCTTCTCTCATGCGAATCTGGTGATATCCTCTTTTCAAATCAATCTTTGAAAAACTTTTTGCTCCACTCAAGCAATCCATCAGATCATCCATCCTCGGTAATGGAAATATGTACCTGATGGTTATCTTGTTAATCGCCCTTGAGTCAGTACACATCCTCCAGCCTCCGTCTTTCTTTAGACTGAGTACTGTTGGAACAACACATGGACTCAAGCTTTCCCTGACCAAACCTTTGTCCATCAAATCCTGGACTTGTCTTCTGACCTCCTCATTCTCTTGCAGCGTCAATTTGTATGCGGCTTTGTTTGGTAAGCTGGCTCTTGGTATGAGATCAATATGATGACTCACACTTCTGATCAGCGGCAACGAACGAGGTAGTTCGTCCACTACTATATCAACAAACTCTTCCAGTAGTTCTTGAATTTCTTCTGGTAAATCATCCACTCTTGTGCTGGTCAAAACAATTCTCAGTTTTCTGACCACAAAGAATTGTGGATCTTCCTTCTTCTTAACCTCTTTAAGAAGTTCCTTCCCACTCATGAGAAGTACAGTGTTTCTTACCTCCGGCTTCACCTCCTTATCTTTAATTGGAAGCAACATATGGGTTCTCCCATTCTTCTCCAGGGTATATGTGTTCATTCTCCCATCATGAATCACATTCCTGTCATATTGCCATGGTCTACCCAACAATAAATGACAAACATCCATGGGAATAACATCACACAATATCTTATCATTATATCCCCCTATCTTGAATTCAACTAAACATTGTTTAGTGACAGTTACCTGATGTCCTTTTTGTAGCCACGAAATTCTGTACGGGCTTGGATGATCAATCATCTCCAGCTCCAGCTTCTCTACCATCTCGGTTGAAACGAGATTATCCGTGCTACCACTGTCTACAATGACCTTGCATACCCTGTCCTTGGTCTTGCAAGCAGTCCTGAAAAGTCTGGTCCTTTGGACTGAACTCTCCACCTCCTTCTCAGGTGTCAAAAGAGCTTTTCGCATCATAAGCGATCTTCCACCTTCAACGTCTTCTGCCTCAACATCTCACCTCTGTGTCTCGGCAATGTGAGTTTCCCCAGTCTCCTTCTTTTTATCTGGACACTCGTAAGACTTGTGCCCATTCTTTCCACATGTGAAGCATGTAATTACTCCACCTCTTCCTCTTCCTCTACCTCTAGTACGAGGAAAAGTATTATTGTCAGCATACTCTCCTCTCTGCTCAGTATGCTGTCCTCTCTGTTCAGCATATTGCCCATGCTGTGAACTTCCCCCTCCCTCAGTTCGAGTCTGAGGTTTCTTCCAGTCTTCTTTGGGATTTTGGCTTCTGTCCTAGGCAACTAATTTGCCTCTGGGCTGACTCTTGCCTTGAGCTCTTTGACTCTGCTTTCGGCTCAGCTTCTCCTCTGCTTTCAGAGCCAATTGATAAGCATCTTCCACCATTCGGATGGTTAGCATGCTCATCTCATCTTGGATATCGTATCTCAGGCCATTCATGTATCTGGAAAGCTTTTCATCATCGCTTTCTCAATGACCTGCCCTAATGTTCAGTCTGTAGAACTTCTCAATGTATTCTTTCACTGACATCAGCTTCTGTCTCAGGTTCTTCATTCTCTTGAACAGAGTAATCTGATAATCCTTGGGGATGAATTTCGCCTTCATCTTTGTGATCATCCTATCCCAGCTTTTGATCTTCTGCTTTCCCTTGCAGTGTCTGTCAGCTTGTAGCTCATCCCACCACAATGCTGCATGTCCCTTCAATCTTGTGACAACATGCTTGACTTTCTTGTCTTCCTCGACATCTTCATAGTCAAAGTATGTGTCTAGAGCTCTAATCCAATATAGAAGCTCCTCTGCGTCCAAGTTTCCCTCATAAACTGGAATGTCCATTTTTTCTCTTGCACCCATCCTTGCAATAGCTCTGATCAAACGCTCGTTTGATGCATCTTCAGCTGTAACTTCCTCTTCACGTTCAACCTCAATCTTGCTTTCAGAATCACTAAGATCCCCCGCACTAGCTGTGCATCTTTGCGCTGTCTCGATGTCTTCGAGTCTAGCTTGTAGATCACACATTTATTTCTCCATGACTGGATCAATCATTTGCCTACCTCTTCTCCTTGGGATTTCCCTATCCTCTAGATCAAGTGATTGTCTATCTCTCCTTGGCGGCATGGTGAATTCTCTTTCTCTGCTACAGAAAGAAAATAACCTTTTTGAGCTCTGATACCACTTGATGCAGATGCACGCTCCCTTCACAACCCGCAGGTCGAAAGGTCTACATCCACACATGATCTTTCCTTCCTTTCGGCCCGAAGAAATCCAAATGGTTCTTCTATTTCCCTACCGGGAAATCTGCACCCACAGCAATCCTCATGGGATCCCCCTTTCACAATCAGGAGATCGAAATTCGCAACTTCGTGAATCCAATGGTTGGCGTAGGTCTATTGAATCCCCGAAACCCGACAACCAGTCAATGCTGAATTTTTCCTATCGGGGTTTTTCCTATCCTGATTTCGCCACTCACGATGTCAAACACTTCTCTTTTCTGACTCTCGAATCACGATACGCCGAAACTCCGACTCACACGTGAGTTTGACTATTCAACGGTCCTTCACTCCATCAGCATTTCGGACTTTGCAATATCGCGAATCCTGATGCATATGTCTCGGGACTTTACTTTCCACAAACTCCGAAACAACGTGCCACATGTCCACTCCACTGACTCTTGTGGCCCCAGATGGTTCTCTTACCCGTCGGGATATCGTGTTTCGCGATTTCGCGATTCCTGTTTCGATTTTCACGGGACTTCCTCCCACGAAACCTCGATACATGATTCCACGTGTAAATCCGACAGTCCCTACGGCCTAGATCTAAGGTCCTATCCCTCCTGGGCTTTGAACCTTTCGATACCTTCACTGTATCTCCCTTTCACCTCCACAAGATCTAACGGCTCACATAGATTCGTGAATTCTCCTTGGAGAATACTGACCGTCCGTTCCTCCTAGTGAAATCTATGAAATGACTATGTGTTCCTCCACGAAACTCATCCACCTGCGTGCAAACTTGCAACGCCTGTTTAAACACTTCACGGCACAAGCTCCCTGTGCTTCTCTTGACAATTACTTGAAGGTTCTATATCTCCTGAGCTTTTCCAAGGCTTCAAGTCCTCAAAAATAAACCTCTTGCTCGCACTCCTCTCGGTAACCTTCAAACACTTTCAAGTGCTTGAAGACTTCGACTCTGCGCACACCTGCAACAACAGTCTTTCAATGCTCTTCTTAGAATCGCAATTTTGAGGCTTAGCTTGGCCTGCGCACTCCTTGCACGGCTCTTGTGCTCAACTGCACTTCTAGGAATTTAGAACAAAGGTTAAACTATCTGATCCCTTTGTCAACGCACTCCTTGCAGACACTTCAATTGCACTCCTTGCAGGAACTCTTGCTCAGATAGAGAAACAATTGAAACTAATTTCCCTTACTCTCTCAGATTTCAAACATTTAACATGAAATCATTCGTACATAGCATTAAAGAAAATGTATAACAGGAAGCAAACATTCATGAGCATATCAATCAAAATACATACACAGAGAACAAACACGATGCCATGAATTTGAATCAAATCCTTTCTATTAATTCAAATGTTTGTACATGGGTGTTTTCACACAGCTCTATGCATGCTCTTACTCTCTTCCTGCTTCAATAATGTTACAAATGCACAATGAGGGTGTCTATATCCCGTTTCCCTCTTGCACTCTAAAACTGTCTAATATAGAATTAAATTCTATCTACTTGCATTAACTACTTTTAAATTCCTTCTACCTACTAAGGACGAGAGCAATCCTCTCAAGGTCCGTTACAATTTACAAGTGCGCCTTCATTTAATGATCACATTTAAGGTTGGCGCATCAACTTCAAGGTTATTTCAAAATTTTGTGCTGGCTTGTCCAACTGTCTCCAGCTTCTGCACTGGCTCACTTGATGTTGGCGATGCTCCTGCATCAAGATTGAACACGAATTAGAAAGAAACA
The DNA here is from genome assembly GCA_009831015.1 of Picea engelmannii. Classification (NCBI taxonomy): domain Eukaryota; kingdom Viridiplantae; phylum Streptophyta; class Pinopsida; order Pinales; family Pinaceae; genus Picea; species Picea engelmannii. Next base: position 130,271 of record ML787484.1, on the reverse strand, counting down.
GGCCAAGCAAATCATATTAATGAGGACAAGAACGCTACTTACAGCCGTAGATAGAATGCGACAGTTCTTCCAAGTCCTCCTTGTCTAACCCTTGCTCAAAAGTTCCACGATCAAAATGACGATAGCTTCACCGATTGTTCCCTATGAGATCATAGGTCTCTTTCTTCCAAATCATCTATGTTCCATCACCACTTATGATATCATAAGTCTGGTGTAATTCTCCATTTTCCTCCTCCTTTCACCATGAGAAAGCTTGCTTATATAGCCTTGGAGAGGCTCAACCACTTGAGATATCCTTGGGGAAAGTTGAGTATTTTCCTCCTTCAGTTGAGGATCTACCCTAAGATCATGGATGGACTAGGGATTCGAATCCAACTTCCTTCCAAGAATGAAAGGATCCGTCCCCCATTCATCTCAACAACTTAACTACTGCCTAGAATAGGCAGTGCTCCCTCAAAAGGGCCATCAGAGCGCTATAGCGCTCCCCAGTAGGCTTAAGGGGGGCTCCAACAGTCCCTAAAGACACCAACAGTCCCTCAGAAGGGCCAAAGGAGCTTTATAGCGCTCCCAGACAGTGTAAGGTGGGGTGCCAACACTCCCAGAAGAGGTATAGGAGAGCACTCTCCTCCAAAAACTTAGTTTTTTGGATTCTTTCAGATGGCAAGAGGTTCATAACTCCAGTTAAGCATTCCTCCTCTTCCAAATCAAGTGTTTGATGTGTGTCAAGTGTCTTCTTGATGTCGTTATAGGCACGGCATAGGCATTATAGCAGTATGCTTCCCTGATACTTGCGACACTTGTGAGCAAAATGTGACACTTGCGACACTTGTAATGACGACACTTGCGACACTATCGAATTGAGTAATTTTGATGTGTAACAATATCCATCACACTTTCCACGAAAGCAAAGACTATTTTTCGTGGAAATTTTTTCGTCGCTATATCCAAGAACCAATTATTCATGGAAACAACGACGAAATAAGCCCTCCACGTGTCATCATCCTAAATATAGGTTTACCTTATAAAGTGTGGCAATAATGAAGAAACTTCGTCACAATAGGGACGAAAAACCGTGCGAAGGTAAAAAACTTACCAATAGATTATGACATAGATGCCATACGTGTGACGCAAAAGTGTGGAAAGTTGTGACGAAAAAGCGTGGCAATAGCGATGAAAACGTTTGGCAGAGAAAAAATTTACAACGCAGATGCTATATGTGCGACGCAAAACCGTGGAAAAGTGTGACGAAATTTCATCGATATTGCCACGCTTAATAAAACCTAATCATTGCCTTGCAACGAACTTTCGTCTATATTTCCATGCTTAATAAAACACATTCATTACCTTGCGACGAAATTTAGTTGATATTTCCATGCCTCTTGTAGGTTTAAAAAAAAAAAAAACTACATGAGAAGATGGATATTGGGATTCGTGATTGACCCATACTCAACATTTTCATGTGTGATTAACCCTTCAAAGGGTTTCTTATGTGAGAAGGGATTATCAGAGGGGGTTTTGGGACTTATTAGGGGTCTTTCTTAGTGGACCAAAAGAGAAACCCAAGGAACCTTGGGATGAAGGGGAAGATAAAATACATTCCCTTGAATGAATGATTTTAATTGAGATGTTGGGGCTCTGAACTAGAGGTCAAAAACAATTTGGTAGGGGTATCCTAGGGGGACAATATGGGAGATGTGTTTTTGTTAAATCTATCACTATCCTTGTGAGAGTGGGCCAACCCTTTACTTATCCACTTCAATTCACTTACAACCATTAATCGATATTAATATAGACTGGTCATAATAATTACCTTGAATATCAAATTGAACCTATTAGTGTGAAGGGATAATCACAACATGAGGTTAAAGGCATTCACACCCTTTCAACAACTATGTTTGTATATTTTTGGATGAGGAACTTGTAGCCTTGTGGTTGATTCATTCCCTTACCAAAAAAATGAAGGTTACTCACACTCATATGAATGAAAGAAATCAAAGTTGTTCCCACAAAAAAAGTTGTAACGCTTTGAAAGAATGGTAGATCACAACAATGGAGCACTTGTTTAAACAAAGACACTTACACCTATTCAAGTAAAGGTAACTCACCCTATTCAAATGAAGGTACATGATACCATATAAATGAAGAGAAATGGAAATGTTTAACTCGAAGGGTAGTTCACACCAAATCAAGTTAGTGTGATCACAATGTTTTGAAACGAAGGGTGATCACACTACTCTAGGTGATAGTTTCTCACACCACCCTAAATGAAGGATGATTGCACTTGTTGAAGTCGGGGTACTCAAATTAATGCCAACAAATGGTAACACATACCACTATAAATGAGTAGGAATCACACATGATGAAGGGGAGATAACAAATATTTCACTTGGAGTAATGAAATTTGGTGCGAAGTAGAATAGATAGTATTATATGTTATAGTCTTAATTTCCACCCTACATGCCAGAAGGGAATCCAGCAGAAGATGAAAGTCAAAATACATTTCTTGCTCAGGATTTAGGACCTTTTTTAAGGGTCTTCAAGTGGAATATAGGAGAAAACATGTGATGATAGTCGTTGGTCATTTATAATGCAATAAGTGATGATCCCTGCAACCTTCTAGATTTGCAAAGTTATGAAGAGGTAAGTGAGGGATTAGTTGTAACTTTGTGGCATGGGCCTAGAAAATCACAGCATTCGAGTTTCCAATGGGTTCTATACGATCTAGAAGCTCTCCCAAGCCTCTTCCAAGGATATATATAAAGAAGGAAAGTCTTGAGAAAGAGGGGGAAGAATGTTTTGCAGAGTTATGATGTCCAATTATAGAGGTGCTTCTCCAGTCACAACGACCACAATCAAATTTCCTAGTCAGATTGAGAAGCTGAGGAGGAATTAGGAGCAAGGAGAAAAGAAAAATGATTTCACATCCAAGGTATTATGTTTGATGTGTTTCCTACATGTTAATGAATAGATCATTGGTTTCCCCTAAATGTGTTTGTATTTGATTTGTAAATTCTTAGATCTAGTCTCGTGTTAAATAGATCAGGATAGATCTAATGAATTGGAAT
>ML787484.1:93077-112901 GCA_009831015.1 Picea engelmannii | reverse complement strand
CCACATACCCTTTTCCATAGAATATACTAACTAGATCCAAAAACCAAAGACATGAAATATGGTACTACACATATAATATATTGTAGAAATTTCAATACAAATTAAGTATTTCCTGCGATTCTCCTAATCTAACAATTATATGCCACTATTAAATATAGAATTGCTTCTACTATTATTCTTGCGGAAATTAAACAATGAACACAAAGTGAAATATCAAGAACACATAACACACAAGTTTTTCCAGGAAAGCGTAAAGCTGAAAACTCCACTATCATATATTATGTATATCATGGATCATGAAACAATATCATACAAAACTCTAATCCAAGAGCTCTCAGTACAATACAATCGTCTCACACTGTCATAAAAAACTCAGCAAATACAAGTGCCAATTCTTTGTGTCCAGACAACTTGCCTCCTCTGCACAATCCCTGCAATTAGAATTCTCACAATGAATTCGAATTGCCTAGTTTTCACATGCTCATGAGAATATCCATTGCATTTGTGACTGCATGAGTGCACTTCACTCAAATCACAACTGATAGCCAAACTGTCCCTTTCACCTGTTATCTCAACTGGGTCTCCATTGGATCTGACATGCATGTAGTTAACCGTGGCGAATCTTCAGTTGCATGTGAGTTCACTGATTTTAATTAATTAATAATTAATTCACTGAACTCTCACTAATGCAAGTTTAGTTACAACTAGTACAACTGAGCTTAACTCACTTAACTACACTTATAATTCTGTTACAACTCCAAATCACTCAGTTATAAATGAGATAATAGATTAATATTTATTGTCCAATTTATTTAAGGGAAAAGTAAATTAGACACATGTTTCTTGTTGATTTTTCAACACTCCCTCTCAATAAGAAAGGGATTATCCTTCACCCCAATCCAGTCTCTATGATATTTGAATTTGCTCCTGGTGAGCACCTTCGTCAAAATGTTTTCATCCTGATCTTCCGTAGGAATGTATTGAAGCAACATGATCTTCCGTTGCACACAATATCTGAGATGATGATACCGGATATCTATATGCTTATATCTATCGTGAAACACAAGATTAATAGAGAGTTTAATGCAACTCTGATTATCATAATAAATCACTATCGGATCTAAATGAGAACCAAACAAACCAACCAAGATCTTTCTCATCTAGATAGCCTCACATGCATCTTGACTCACTGCCATGTATTCTGCTTTTGCTAAACTGAGTGCCACAGATCTTTGTTTCTTGTAGTACCAAGAAACAATTGTAGATATGATACTAAAGATTCCTCTTGATGTGCTCTTTCTTTCCATTGGGCTGCCCGACCAATCTGCATCCGTGAAGCCATGCAAATTCATCTCATCCGTCTGTCTGTACCATAATCCATACTCAGATGTGCCCTTCAGATATCTTAGGACATGCTTACCCGCCTTCCAAAAGAGTTTAGTAGGCTCAACCATTGCTTGACTTAGCTGGTTAACCACATAGCAAATGTTCAGTCTTGTATTCACTAAATACATTAGTGAACCCACTAACTGTTGATAGACAATAACATCCTCTACCTCTCCAGAAGTAGCATCCTCTTTCCTCCAGTTTCTTGGAAGAGGAGTGTCCATGGGTTTTCATCCCTCCATGTGAAACTTACCCAGTATCTCCCTTGCATACTTTCCTTGAGACACAAAAAGTTCACCATCTCACTGCCATATTTCCAATCTAAGGAAATAATGAAGAAGGCCCAAATCCTTCATCTCGAACTCCTTTGCAAGGTCATCCTTGCATGAGTGTATCATCTGCTCATCACCAGTCAGTATTAAATCATCAATATAAAGCACAATGATTAAAATCTTACCCTCCACTACAATTTGGTATAGGTTTGCATCCACTTCACTTTTGGTGAAGCCCAATCTAGTGAAATAACTATTTATCTGAGTGTACCAAGCACATGGTGCTTGCTTCATCCTATACAATTCTCTCTTGAGTCTGCACACATGCGACTCCCTGTCAAAGGTCTCAAAAACTTATGGCTGCTCAATGTACACTTCTTCCTCAATGATCCCATTGAGAAACACAGTTTTTACATCCATCTGATGAATGCGCCAGCCCATCTGTGTTGAGAGTGCAAGGATGGATCTTATGGAAGAGTACCTTGCAACAGGTGCAAAGGTACCATCATAATCTATCCCCTCGATCTATGAGAAGACTCGGGTCAAAAACCTGGCCTTGTATTTCTCCACACTCCCATCAACAACTTGCTTTACCTTGTAGATCCATCTCGAACCTACCACTGATTTGTCGATCGATCTTGGAACAATTTCCCATGCACTGTTTTTGAAAATGGAGTCATACTCCTCTACCATAGCATCAACCCAAGTGGGATCCTGCACTGCTTCCTGAAAGGAAGATGGTTCAGTCACAATACATTTGCTCATGAGAGCCATGTATCCAGCAAATTGATCAGGAGATTGTCCTTGTCTGCACTGTGAAGTAGGGGATCCTACATTCTGTGTAGCATCTAGTCTCAATCTGTCAGCTTTCATGGTGCACTTTCTACCATTTCTGATGGATGGATCTGCTTGAGTGGTTTCCTCCACTCCATGAACCTCCTCACATGGCTGATCCACATCTTGAGCCTCATATTTGGGAACCAACAGTTCCTCTCCTGCATGCAAGTCTAGCTCCCTCTCAAGCGACAACCGCATGGCTTTCCCCTCATCAAATTTTATATCCCGTTGCATAACAATCATATTACTGTTCGACAAATACACACGATAATTATGGGGTGTTTCTATGTACCTCAAAAATATCCCAACTTCAACAGTCGGTTCCATATTCTTCCTGGAATCCTTGGTCACATGCACATAAATAGATGAACCAAAAATTTTAAAATGAGAAACATTAGATTTCTTACCAGTGAAATCTTCTTCAGGTGTACTCATGCCAAGTATTCTATGAGGACAACGGTTTTGCACATAAACCATAGTATTGCATGCTTCTACCCACAAATGCATTGGTAGGCCCTGATCATGCAACATCGCTCATGATGCACCCACGATCGTTCTGTTCTTTCTCTCCGTGACCCCATTTTTTTGTGGGTTATGAGGTGCTATGAGTTCTCTTCAAATTCCTTCTCTGCTGCAGAAGTATTTGAATTTGTTAGACATGTTTTCTCCACCATTATCACTCCTTAGAGATTTCACTTGCTTCCCTGACTCTTTCTCCACCAATTATTTAAACTCACAGAATTTGGGAATGTTTGATCCTTCTTTTGCATGAAGAATATCCAGCATTTACGAGAAAAGTCATCAAAAAAAATAACATAATACCTATGTTTTGTTGTTGAAACAACCGAGAATGGTCCACACACGTCTGTGTGAATTCTCTCCAGGATCACCAAAGCACGGTTCTCCTTTTCATGAAAGGTGGACATTACATACTTCCCCAGGCTACATCCCTTGCATTGATATAACTGAGCAAGTGTTCCCGTTGGAAGTCCAATAGATATTTGTTGCATGATCTTCAAGGCTCCATGATGAAGATGGCCCAATCGCCTGTGCCATAATTCACCCTCATTCCGACTCACCACTTTTTATTCCTTTCCCACCATGGCACTGCAGCCATCTACCTCTAGCATGTAGATATTATTAACTCAAATCCCTATCTTCTTGACTTGACCCGTTGCTTTATGTCGCAGGAAATCTTTTCCATCGTTAAAAACAACGTCATAGCCTCTGTCCTCCAACATTGCGACTGAGACCAGGTTTTTCTTTAGACCTGGAACATGCATAACATTTTTCAATTGAAATGGTTTACCTGACTCCCTCTGAAAGTTAATGTTACCAATACTAGTCGCACTATACCGTCCATCGTCGCCCATCTCAATATGCATTCTGAGATTTTTCTCCTCCAACTCACTGAAAGACTCTTTATCTCTCGTCATGTGGAAGGACACACCACTATCCAAATACCACACCGATCTCGATGCACTTGAAGCCATGCATGCGATCAAAGAGAAGTCAATTTCAAATTGTGAGACAAGAGCCTCACTAGTTGCAGCTCCAACAAACATCTTTTTCTTCCTCTTCTGCGGACAGTTAGTAGTGAGATGCCCATGTTCGTGATAGTGAAAACACTTCATTTTGGACAAATCCAGCTTCTTGACTTTAGACTCAGATTTTGAATGGAATTTCTTCCCTTTCCCTTTCCTCACCTTGGAAGTCAAAGCACAATCCTCTTCATCATCACGCTTTGATGAATATCCATCTTTGGTGTTCTGCCTGAACTCCTCTTGCACTAGATTTGACCATAGTCGTTCCCAATCTAGCAATTTTTCCCTTCCATTGACAGAGTCTTGATAACTGTGCCAACTCTTAGGAAGTCCTAGGAGAGCCAAGCTCACCAAATCATCAGCGATGACTGTTATTCCCACACTCCCAAGCTCATCCTGACATTGGACAAACTTTGTCAGATATTTTGGAATGGAGTCACCCTTCTCCATCTTGATCTTCTTGAGTTTATATTTGAGTGCCAATTTCCTATGGTCACTGCTGTTTTGGAACAAATCCGTCAAAACCTTACACATTGCATGTGGTGTGGTTTTCCCATGGAGACTTGAGACAATGTGGTCTTGTACTCCCTCCAACAGAATCCTCCTCGCCTTTGCCACTTTCTTTTGCCATGCATCAAGATTTGCAGTGTTTGTTGCATCCGGCTTAGGAACATATTTGTCAATGTAGTCCTTCAAGCCATTGTCTTTGAGTACTGCCTCCATCCCGTTCTTCCAAGAAATGTAGTTCGAGCTGCCTTCGAGTGCATACTCTAACCTCAAGCCATTGAAAGTCATTTCGATCTTGAATCAATTGTTGCACCAAGAAAATCCTGCAAATTTGAATGTTATCCAACCACAAATTCAACTACTGCATTTCCTCTTGCCCTGGGAGGTTCACACCCCACCTGAGAGCAGCCTGAGGGAAGTTCTCACCTACTAGTGTCTAGCCTACAAACTCTTGGAGGAATTTCTCACCCTACCAGTGTACAGCCTGCAAAAATCACAAGGAAGTTCGCACTGTAATGCATAGTGGGGTGAGGGAGGTTCGCACCTCTCCTTTAAGCAGCCCGGGAGAATCTTAATGAAGTTTTCACCTGTCCTTTGAGTAGGGTGCAATAATTTATTCTCCTATGAATGTGCGTAGTTTACAGTAATAAGGTTCGCACCCTACTAGAGACGGGACCTGCGAAAATAATATTATTTTCGCACCTCACTTTCGTGGCTCCGTGGCTCTGATACCATGTAGAAATTTCAATACAAATTAAGTATTTCCTGTGATTCTCCTGATCTAACAATTATATGCCACTATTAAATACAAAATCGTTTCTACTATTATTCTTGCGGAAATTAAACCATGAACACAAAGTGAAATATCAAGAACACATAACACAAAAGTTTTTTCGGGAAAGCGTAAAGCTAAAAACCCCACTATCATATATTATGTATATCATGGATCATGAAACAATAGCATACAAAACTCTATTCCAAGAGCTCTCAGTACAATACAATCGTCTCACACTGTCATACAAAACTCAGCAAATACAAGTGCCAATTCTTTGTGTCCAGACAACCTGCCTCCTTTGCACAATCCCTGCAATTAGAATTCTCACAATGAATTCAAATTGCCTAGTTTTCACATGCTCATGAGCATATCCACTGCATGTGTGACTGCATGAGTGCACTTCACTCAAATCACAACTGATAGCCAAACTGTCCCTTTCACCTGTTATCTCAACTGGGTCTCCACTGGATCTGATATGCATGTAGTGAACCATGGCGAATCTTCAGTTGCATGTGAGTTCACTGATTTGAATTAATTAATAATTAATTCATTGAACTCTCACTAGTGCAAGTTTAGTTACAACTAGTACAACTAAGCTTAACTCACTTAACTACACTTATAATTCTGTTACAACTCCAAATCACTCAGTTATAAATGAGATAATAGATTAATATTTATTGTCCAATTTATTTAAGGGAAAAGTAAATTAGACACATGTTTCTTGTTGACTTTTCAACATATATTATCAAGGAAAAAACAAGCTACATGAAATTTTGATATTTGAACAAAAAATTACAAGTTAAATGAGTACATCAATAAAAAAAACATACTAACCTTGAAAGTTCAAAATCCGAGCTATGTAGATCAAGAATTGGATTTGTTCAACCGGTGGGCGATGGAAAAAATAAACAACTCAAAAAAAAACCACGAATAGTGTCACAACTATAACAAATGTGTCATAAAGTCTCTTAAAGTCAGGTATATATAGATCAACTAGTCAACTAGCCGTTAACACCGACCAATGAGATGGGCAAATTTTTTGTGGCAATAGCGATGAACTTTCATGGAAATAGCGACAAATATCATGACCAAGTTAAAAAACTTATTCGTGGCTATATCGACGAACTTTCATGGCAATATCGATGGAAATCCCTCCCTATTTAAAAAAACCATGAAAATAATAGAAACGTGGAAAAATTTCATGGAATAATCCGCCCATATGTAGTAGTGTATATGGTATGGTATGCATTGTCTTGTCATTTCCTTGTATGGTATGCATTAACAATGGTATGGTATGGTATGATATGCATTGGAAATGGAAATGGTATGCATTGGCAATGGTATGGTATGGTTTGGTATGGTATGCATTGTCTTGCCATTTCCTTGCATGGTATGGTATGGTATGGTATGCATTGTCTTTCCATTTTCTTGCATGGTATGGTATGGTATGGTATGCATTTCCTTGCCATTGCCTTGTATGGTATGCATTGGAAATGGTACGGTAGTCATTGGCAATGAAAATGGTATGGTATGGTATACCATTCCCTTGCCATTGTATGGTATGGTATGGTATGAATTTCCTTTCCATTACATTGTATGGTATGATTTGGAAATGGTATGGTATGGTATGGTATGGTATGCATTGGAAATGGAAATGGTATGGTATGGTATGGTACGGTATGCCTTGCCTTGCCTTGTCATTTCCTGGTATGGTATGGTATGGTATGCAAGGAAAGGAAATGTATGGTATGCCTTTCCTTGGCTTGGTATGGTATGATATCGTATGATATGGCATGCCTTGCCATGGTATGGTATGGTATGTCTTGCCTTCCATTGGTATGGTATGGTATGGTATGCCTTGACTTGCCTTGGTATGGTATGCCTTCCCATGCCATGCCTTGTCATGCCTTGCCTTGCCTTCACTTTCCATGTCTTCTCTTTCCATACCATACCTTTACATACCATGCCTTTCCATACCATGTGTCTCCATCCCATGCCTTGCCATGTCATGCCATGCCATGCCATTCCATGCCTTCGCTTTCCATGCCTTTTCACACCATGCCAATCCTTTCCGTGCCATGCCTTTCCATACCATTGCATACCTTTCCATACCATCCCATGCCTTTCCATGCCTTTCCATGCCATGCCTTGCCATGCCTTTCCTTCACTTGTCATGCCTTTCCTTGCATTCACTTACCATGCCATCCCATGTCATGCCTTGACTAAATGAACAAGTTTAATACGTAAATAATGCTTGTACTAAATGAAAAATTTTAATAAGTAAAAATTACAATAAAATGATTCATTAAGCATGTAATTATACAACTTGGTATCGCATATATCTTATATAAAAATACTTGCTTGAGAATTCCAATGTTTTGCTCAATGAGGCATAGTGCAATTTCCAAAGAGGAGGTCGATTTTCAAGAACATTGTGTATGGAATTTGTGGGTATTGTAGTTATGCGGGCCTGGGACAAATAGACTTGTGGGAGCTTACGTAACTTTGTTATGCCACTCGGTTTGGATTTTATGCCCCCGGACCAAATTGGCCACATGTCCCTGAACAACTTGAAGAGATGAGTTGCAACTCATGATAAAACTCAAACAGGGACTTGGATGGGAAAATCGTCAGTTTCCCTGGATCTTGAGCACCAGATTTATCTAGGGGGGGCCCTTTGCTGTCATTCCATCCACCGGAAAACCATTTTTTGGAGTATCTATGGCACTAGGGTTTTGGTCAATGAGGCATAGTGCAATTTTTGAAGAGGATGTCGATTTTCAAGAACACTGTGTCGGGAGTTTTTGGGTAGTGCAGTTGCATGGGCCTTGAAACAATATACTTGTGGGAGCTTAAAAAACTCCCTTATGCCGCTTGGTTTGGATTTTATGCCCCTAGACCAAATTGGCCACATGTCCTTGAATGGCTTGAAGAGGTGAGTTGCAACTCATGATAAAAATCAAACCAGGAATCGAATGGGCGAACCGTCAGTTGCATTGGATCTGAAGCACTGGTTTTCAGCTAGGTGGGGCCCTTCGATGTCATTTCATCCATTGGAAAACCGTTTTGTTGGAGTATCTCCGTCACTAGGGTTTTGGTCAATGAGGCATAATGCAATTTCTAAAGAGGAGGTCGATTTTCAAGAACACTGTGTCGGGAATTTGTGGGTAGTGTAGTTGCATAGGCCTTGGGAAAATAGACTTGTGGGAGCTTACAAAACTTCGTTATGTTGCTCGGTTTTGATTTTATGCCCTCGAACCAAATTGACCACATGTCCTTGAATGGATTGAGGAGGCGAGTTGCAACTCGTGATAAAACTCAAACTGGGACTCAGATGGGTGAACTGTCAGTTGCATTGGATCTATAGCATCGAGTTTCATCTAAGGGGGTCCCTCTATTTTCATTCAATCTACAGGAAAATCATTTGTTGGGGTATCTCTGACACTAGGGTTTTTCTCAGTGCTTATTACATATGTATGACAATTTAACACCTTGTTAGTATATACATGGCAAGGCAAGTGAAGGAAAGGCATGGAATGGCAAGGCATGACATGGAATAGAAAAACATGGTATGGGAAGGCATGGAATGGAAAGGAAAGGCATGGCATGGCATGGAAATGTAATACATGGCATGGAATGGAAAGACAAGGCAAGGCATAGAATGACAAGGCAAAGCATGGCATGGCATGGTATGAGGAGGCATGACATGGAAAGGCAAGGCAAGGAAAGGCAAGGAAAGGCATGAAATGGTAAGGAAAGGCAATGCATGTCATGGAATGGCAAGGCATGGCAAGGAAAGACAAGGCAAGGAAAGGTATGGCAAGGAAAGGCATGTCATTGAATGGCAAGGAAAGGAAAGGCAAGGAAAGACAAGGAATGGAAAGGCAAGGAAATGTGAGGCAATGCATGGTAAGGAAAGTCATGGCATGACATGGCATGGAAAGGCATGGCATGGCAAGGTAAGGCATGAGAAGGAATGACATGGTAAGTGAAGGAAAAGAAACTAAAGGTAAGAAAAGGAAAGTGAAGGAAAGGAAAGTGAAAGAAAGACATAGCAGGGCAAGGCATGGCATGGCATGGCAAGGCAAGGCAAGGCATGGAAAGGCATGGTATGGGAAGGCATGGCATGGAAAGGAAAGGCATGGCATGGCAAGGAAAGACAAGGCAAGGCAAGGTATGTAATGGCAAGGCAGAGCACGGCATGGCATGGAATGACAAGGAAAGACATGGCAAGGCAAGGCATGGCAAGGAAAGGCATGTCATGGAATGGCAAGGAAAGACATGGAATGACAAGGAAAGGAAAGGAAAATGAAGGCAAGGAAAGGAAAGGAAAGGCATGGCAAGGAAAGCCATGGAAAGTCATGGCATGGCATGGCAAGGCATGGCATGACAACTGAAGGAAAGGCAATTGAAGGAAAGGCAATTGAAGGCAAGGAAAGGCAAGTGAAGGCAAGGAAAGTGAAAGCAACACATTGCAAGGAAATAAATGGAATGGCAAGGAAAGGTAAGGCATGTAAAGGCATGGAAAGGCATGGAAAAGAAATGCAAGGCATGACATGGAATTGCATGGCATGGAAAGGAAAAGCATGGGAAGGAATGACATGGCAAGTGAAGGCATGGCAAATAATGGATGGAAAGGAAAGGTGAGGCAAGGCATGAATGACAATACAAGGCATGAATGGGAAGGAAAGACAAGGAAAGTGAAGGCATGGCAAGGCATGGAATGGCATGGCATGGCAAGGCATGGTATGGCAAGGCATGACATGGCAAGGCAAGGAAGGACAAGGTATGGAAAGGCATTTCAAGGCATGGAAAGGAAATGGAAGGCATGGAAAGGCAAGGCATGGGATGGTATGGCATGGAAAGTGAAGGCATGTCAAGGAATGAATGACAAGGCAAGGAAAGTCAAGGAATGAATAGCAAGGCAAGGCATGAATGGAAAGGCAAGGCAAGGAAAGGCAAGGCAAGGAATGAATAGAAAGGCAAGGCATGAATGGAAAGGCAAGACAAGGAATGAGTGTCAAGGAAAGGCAAGTGAAAGCAAGGAAAGGCAAGTGAAGGCATGTCAAGGCATGGCATGGCATGTCATGGAAAGACATGGTATGGAAAGACATGGCATGGAAATGAATGGCGTGGAAAGGCATGGAATGAAAAGGAAAGGAAAGACATGGAAATGCATGGTGTTAACGCTCTGTAATTTCTTATGCTGAAGAAGAAATGGGCAGAGGTAACTACAAAACCACTTTGAAGTCCAGGATCTAGCCCTCATAGACTTATAGAGGGATCTCTCTACAAGATTTAGCTTTGTTTGCTAGGATTTTTAGGCTAGTTATGATAGTACATGGTTTAGTTTTTAGATTATTGGTTGGAACAGGAATGGAAGACCATTAGGAAAGGGAGTCAAAGAGCCCCAATCCAATCAAGACAGGTTCTACAAGAAAACTTACAAGGAAGGATAGGCACCTTTGTTGGATTCTTGAGATTGTTGAGTGATGTGAAAGAAAAGGTGATGAAAGAGGATTGTAGTAGAGAAATTAATAATTCTAGAACTAACCCTCTAGTAGAAAACATAGAAATTATCCAAAAGCCAGAAACAGAGTGTAATTTTAAACAAATTATGCTCTTAATATTCTATTGAATAATTCAGAAAGAAAACAATATGTATCAGGGAAAACATATTACATAAGAGACACTTCACCAAATAGATATGCCACAAGAATCCTGAAAATCTTGTCTTGTATTACTGAAATTTGATTAAAGGGGCTCTGTGAAATGGTTTACAATATTGGTCCTATCCTACTAACAAGTCCCAATTGACCAACCCTTCATACTTCAAAATGGGAAGTATTTATAAGTTTATTTACAAGCTATCCTGTCATAACATATCAGGATTTATTAAATTAAAATTTAAACTAACTATTACAATCATAGAAAATCAGAAAGATTTCTGCCACAGAATCTAGACAGGTTATAATAAATTTCGAGCTGCTGAGGCTGCTTCATGGGATCTGTTTTTGATCGGTGCCTTCAATTTCTTCTCTTTTCCCTCTGTTCTTTTGACTTTTTGCCCCTGAAATTTTGAAAAATGGGGTCCAAAGGGGTCTTCGAATCTCACAATATGTGATAGTTGTGTAAAATCCGGGGGAGGTTTTTGTAGCTCATATTTTTATGAGTAAAAAATTATCTCGATTTTATGAAATTCCTCTCCATCTGTTCGGGATCTACGTTTGAGAAAGATGTGTAAAATAGGAAGAAAATAAATCCTGAAAATAGGCCCCAAATATTCTCTCGATTATCCCAATCCGTGACAACTGTAGAAAACATTAAAGAGGTTATTTTTCCTTGGTACGTACTGAGAAAAAACCTCTTTTCGTTTCTCAAAATTAGCCTTGTTTATCCTAGAAATTTCCTCGGAAGATGGCTCGTCAAAAACAGTTTTTGGAGGAGGATAGTGGTTACGTATAGGATGACGTGGGGACAAGTGTCAAATAGGGATATGGGATGAGTGGACGCTGGAGTGTAAGCGATAGGGGTAAGATAAGGTGTAGGTGGTATTGGAAATGAGGGGACATGTGGCGTGTGGTGAGAGGGGGAAGTAGATATGAGAGGTGAGGTGTAGGGAGAATAGTCAGAGAGGTGGATGAGGTGATAGGCAGGAGAAAAGGGGTATGAACATGAGAGAGGGTGAGTGGAGGACATGTGTTGAGTAGGGAGATAAATTTTCCATTTTACAAGGGTGAGAGAAAGTGGTTTGATGCAACTCTCTTTTCATTCCACAATGCACCTGGTGGTGCCATGTATTCCAGAGAGGAAACCACGGTTTAAATTGCGAGACCACCCTTCGAAATTAAAACCTATGAAACTTCACCCCCAACAATCGCTCTCGGCCATTGATCTCAAGAGAAGGTACATGGAAATAGATGCCACAGTTCGAAGCCTGGGTGCTTTGGAAGGTTGGATATTATGGCCATCCCATAACTTCTAAAGCCCAGAGTGACGTGGTAGCCTAGCGTGGGGAAATTGTCATTCCGGACCCCCTCACCTTTAAAGGCAGAAAGGTTGAGGGGGGGGGGGGGGTATTAAATGCTATGAGGACCGTCGATCTGGAAGAGGGGGATGCCACTGATTTAGATATGTGTGAGAGTCACCCACTACATGACAAAACGTCTTATTCATTGCAAACTTAGGATAAAACTTATGCGCTGGGTAGCGCTAAACTTGCTTTTTTTCCCTTTTGCATTTTAATTTCATTTTCCGAAGCTAAAATGGCCAAATTTAATCAAATAAGGGTATAATTCGAAATGGAAAACCCTGTTTAAGTTTTCTTCTCTTTTTCCTTTGGGAAATTATTTGCAAAATGGAATATCATTTCCCACAAAAAATCCCCAAAGGAAGAAATCTTAATCACCATCTGATCCTATAAAATATAGGGTTATAACACATGGAAAGGCAATGCAAGGCATGAAATGGAAAGGAAAGGCATGGGAAGGCATGTCATGGCAAGTGAAGGCATGACAAGGCATGAATGACAAGTCAAGGCAAGGGAAGGCATGAATGAGAAGGAAAGGAAAGGAAAGACAAGGCAAGGCATGGCAAAGTAAGGCATGTCATGGGTATATTTTAACAACATTACAAATATTTTAACAACAATCAAAATGAAGAAAATTTATTACATGGATGATTTTAGAGGCTAAATTTTGCTCATGGGCTAATTTTCCATGGTTTTTCCAAAAAAAATATTCGCTATTCTAAAAATGATTCACCCAAGTTCTACAGGATAAAATTATTTTACCTTAAAAATCGCCAAAATTTTATAAAAACTATATAAAATCCTTATAAATTTGAATATTTCAACAAAAATATTGCCAAACATTTATAGTTGGCATATGAAGGATTAGTAATATTCGCCAAGGTTTCTACATTTAAAAAAAAAATCCATCCAGTCATCCCTTATTAGACAAAATTATTCGTTTTACATACCTAGATGATCATTCAAGTAGACCATAGGGATCACTTCTAATAATGACGGTTTCCATTAACTTCTCGTGTTCAGAGTAAGGAAAGAAGTATTGTACCATCAATGAGTTATTTCTTGGCATTGTTTGTAGTTGGAGGTTTGTACCAATAACCAAGTTTGTAAAGTGGTATACTACTTGACCTGGTTTATAATCTTGAAATACATAACCACCTTTCTTTCTTGTTCTTTCATCCCGTGTCAAATATTCTCCTTTAATAACCATCGACCCAATCAAAAATTCATTACCTTTGGAGTCTATTACTAATCACATGCGGGTCTGCTTTCCCTCTAAGCATCATTCCAGCCAATAATCAATGCCCTATTCATTATCTCTTGGGGAAACCACTGCGTATATATGCCCTCCAAAAAATAGAGTGCCAAAATGTGATTCCACTTAATCACCAAAGCATAAAACATTAATTCTAGTTATTCAAAATTTAATAGAAGGATTCAACGAACTTGAAAGTACGAGATCCGAGACATGATCATAATCTATTGAAATATTTGATTCGTCCTCCTCCAATTGAGATAATTCCATAGTTATGCGTTGACCAATGTGGAGTGATACACAATCTCATCTATCAACCTAGTTTGTTTATTCACAATCATCCCATTGATTACTACTACATGGACCACATAAGCAAGAGAGTTGTATCGTTCATATTTCAACTATTTCATTGTCTGATGTTCTAACTGAATGGAATCCACAAGTGCCCTGGATTATTTTGCATTCATACCACTATGATCGATCTACATCAATCACCTCCAAAAAATGTCTATGTACATGTCCTTTCGAGGCAAGGCATGAATGAAAAGGCAAGGCATGAATGTGAAAGCAAGGCAAGGCAAGTGAAGGCATGGCAAGGCATGGCATGGAAAGGAAATAAAAGGTATGGAAAGGAATGTAAAGGCATGGAAAGGCATGGCAAGGCATGGCAAGGAAATTCAAGGCATGGCATGACATGGCAATTCAAGGCATGGGAAGGTATGGCATGACAAGTGAAGGTATGGCAATGCATGAATGGAAAGGCAAGGCAAGGCAAGGCAAGGAATGAATAGCAAGGAAAGGCATGAATGGAAAGGAAAGGAAAGGAAAGTGAAAGAAAGGCAAGGCAAGTGAAGGCATGACAAGGCATGGCATGTCATGTCATGGAAAGGCATGGCATGGAAATACATGGCATGGAAAGGCAAGGAAAGACATGGCAATGCATGGAAAGGAAAGGCAAGGTAAGGCATGGCATGACAATGCATGGAAAGGAAATGCAAGGCATGGCATGGAAAGGAAAGGCATGGGAAGGCATGGAATGGAAAGTGAATGCATGACAAGGCATGAATGACAAGTCAAGGCAAGAAAAGGCATGAATGGCAAGGCAAGTAAAGGAAAGACAAGGCAAGGCAAGGCATGGCATGGGTATATTTTAAGGGAGAGTATATTTTAAGAACATTACAAATATTTTAACAACATTCAAAATGAAGCCAAAATTATTCATTTTACATACCTGGATGATCATTCATGTAGACCATAGGGATCACTTCTAATAACCATCGATGAGTTCTTTCTTGGAATTGTTTGTAGTTGGAGGTTTGTACCAATAACCAAGTTTGTAAAGTGGTATACTACTTGACCTAGTTTATAATCTTGAAATACATAACCACCTTTCTTTAGTGTTCTTTCATCCCGTGTAAAATATTCTCCTTTAATAACCATCGACCCAATCGAAAATTAAATACCTTTGGAGTCGGTTACTAATCACATGTGGGTCTGATTTCCCTCTAAGCATTATTCCAACCAATAATCAATTCCCTATTCATTATCTCTTGGGGAAACCACTACATATATGTGCCTTGCAAAAAATGGAGTACCAAAATGTGAGTCCACTTAATGACCAAAGCATAAAACATTAATTCTGGTTATTCAAAATTTAATAGAAGGATTCAATGAACCTGGTAGTACGAGATCTGAGACATGATCATAATCTAGTGAAATACTTGATTGATCCTCCTCCAATTGAGATAATTCCATAGTTATGTGTTGACCAATAGAGAGTGATACACAATCCCATCTATCAACCCAATTTGTCTATTCACAATCATCCCATTGATTACTACTACATGGACCACATAAGAAAGAGAGTTGTATCATTCATATTTCAACTATTTCATTTTCTGATGTTCTAACTAAATGGAATCCACGAGTGCCCTGGATTATTTTTCATTCATACCACTGTGATCAATCTACATCAACCACCTCCCAAAAATGTCTATGTACATGTCCTTTCTTGTGTGATTGGTCTTCATGGGTTCCTGTTCCCTCTCCTATTACTAAAGAACTCCATTCAACAATGGATTTTGCATCTCGAATGAGGGAAGTAGTAGTGAACTTCATTTATTTTTTGCGTAATGCTCTTTTTATGCATGCACCTACTCCATCATGCTCCCCTTTCCCGTGCCCAGTCTCAAAATAGTTCCAAATGTGTGGTACCTTTAGTTTTTTGTTCAACATACAGAACAATTGAAATACATGATCATTTTTTAATTGGCTGGCACAACTATCTGACCAAATCCAATGTTGATCTATCTATATTTTCTTCTCCTTAAGGTGATTGTAGAACAATTGAAAAAGATGTTGTACGTAGGCTAAGTCATGACATCGATCATCGCTTATGTAGAAGTGATACTCTTTCAATATAACTATGTTTTGTTCATTACTATCTGGTCATTGCATGTATGTGATATGTGCCATAATGTTGACCTGCTCTAAGTGATAATATTGGATTTGCATCTCATTTTTTGGTTGAAGGGTGTAGTTCTAAGAAAAATTCAACCACTGATAACACAATACCAACATGAAATATATCTCTGAATATTCTAAAATGCGCGTCCTGCCATCGAGCCACATGGACATGTTGAACATAATGTCATGTCTTTTCGACGAATTCCTTCATGAAGTCAGAAACTGGTACTTGGTAAGTAACCAATTGTATCTTTTTTCTTTCTTGTCCTCCATCAATATCATATGTCAGATATTTAAAGCTTTGCAAGGCAACCTCCTTCCTCCCCAATTCATACTCATCACTTAGATGGATGCACTTTCTCAGTAATATCATTCCACCGCACCTACGACATGTCGCATCTAAGCATTATTTTTGATAAAATGTAAAACCCTATGGCCTTGTACAAAAGATGTTGTGAATTAGATGATAGTGACATCAATATAACTAAGAATTCTTGCAAAAGGGTGTTATGCAAAAAAAATAAAAAAATAATATATATATATATATATATATATATATATATATATATATATATATCTCTCTGTGTGTGTGTGTAATAATAATAATCATACTCAATGTGATATCTACAACAACACATGTTATGAATTGTGTTTATTTGAACATACCAAGGCTTGCATTTATGGAAAGATCTTTGGCCTAAGTTAAGCGCATCATGTATTGTTTTGAATATCTCATACAATTGTGTCTGTGTAATGTCAAGAAAGTGTTTAATATGGGATTCACGGTCCCTAGATCCCCTTCTCAATTTTAGTACATATTTTTGGTTGGAAGAAGGTCTTGTGTTCTCATGCCATAAATCCTGAACTAGTACCTTAACCACTCCAATTAACTTCATGTTAGAACGAGGTATCCTTCCGGTGAAGGCCCACAAATATGTTGGGGCACCTATGTCGAGGTTATCTCATCTATGATAATAATTTCTAAGGATTTTTACATTGCATTTTAAGAGGTGAGAGGTTTGTTGTAGAAAACAATGTTGTCTTGTGATATTTCTAATAATTGACTGGGACAAGACACATCAGGCTGCATTGCAGTCTTTAGAATGAGAATTATTACCAATTCTTTGAAAAGCATCTACAACATTTCTAACAATATGATGACTTGTTTCTACACTTTTGATTGTTTTAATGCCTAAAATTTTCCCAACAACAATCAAACTTCTAGATTTTAACAAAGATAAAAACAATTGACATTTAACATCATATTTTCATTCAAAATATTATTGAATGATTTTATAAGAGTGATAATGAATAGTACGGTTATGTAACTTACCTTCAAGTGATTCTAGACCACTTTCATCGACCTGAATGAGTTTAGGAGTTCTTCATCACATAGTTCTCAATCTAGGTAGGGATGATGAACCCCTATTCTGGCACTCTTGACCTCCATGTTGTGGAGTTAACAATGTTGCAGTTCTTTCCCCTTCAATCACTGAAGAATCAACTGTGGTATGAGAGTGGACATGGGATTGTCTAGTTTCTGGAACATTTGATTGTCCAATAAGAGATTGCACCACACGACCTTGTTCACCACAATGTTGTACACCAAATGCTTCTCTAATTTCATCCATTGTGTAATCAGCTCCAAGCAAATCCTCCATCATATGGTCATCCACAAAAAAATGTCTTGATGAGATATTGTTTGGATTTCTCTCTAATGAACTCTTGTGCTTTGCTTCTGGTTATGGAGGAGAAACAATAACGACATCTATTTTGCTAGAAATTGGATTTCCCTCTTCTGAAATCCTACGCTTTGACATACACAAATTTTCTTTTTCTCTTTCTTCTTCTACCTTTTCGAACGATTTATTTTTTTCTCAAGGACTTTCTTTATTGAATCCGGTGGTTCCCCATGTTTAAAGATAAAAATTGGCTTCCAAACACCCACCACAAATTTGTCTTTGTATTATGTAATAAGGCACAATCAAGTGGAGAAATTTGTTTTTGTATTACAAAAGAAGATACATCTAACAATTCTAATTCCAATTTCAATTCCACTTAGATAATTGTTTCTTCCAATTCCAAGAAGACACAAGAAGATACAAACAACAATTCCAATTACACTTGGACAAATTTGTCTTCCAATTCCAAGAAGACACAAGAATATACAAACAACAATTCCAATTGCACTTGGACAAATTTTTATTCCAATTCCAAGTAGACACAAGAAGATACAAACAACAATTCCAATTGCACTTGGACAAATTTGTCTTCCAATTCCAAGAATACACAATAAGATACAAAAAACAATTCCAATTGCACTTGGACAAATTTGTCTTCCAATTCCAAGAAGACACAAGTAGATACAAACAAAAATTCCAATTGCACTTGAAAAAGTTGTCTGCCAAATTTTCCTACAATGGTCTAGAAATAACACAAAAGTCTCTATGAATCTAACAAGAACACTAAAATAAGTAAAACATGTCTGTGCGAGCTGTTTTTCTCTGAAGTTGTCACATTTCTTTTTCGGCCATGAGATAGATGAGGTGGGGTGTTGTTGGCACTAAAAAATTCCCTGTAGGAACGTGTGCACGTTCCTAGAACGCATGATCACTAAAGCATGTGTGCATTCTAGGAACACACACACATTCATGCTGAGCATAAATGAACAAAAAATACAACTTAGTCAAGTCATATGAGTGTGTGCGCACTCTTAATGCAACAGATATAACATTTAATATACACCAAACATTTTTATGAATAAATATGTATAGGGGTATGGGGACAAATAAGGCCTAAGGGGTTATGATTGAAAATGTTTTCAAGGATAGAGCAATGGTTAAAGCACCATGATGTGGGTGATGTGGGTGAAAGGGTTGTACACAAGGTATATGCATAGTGCACTCAGGGCTCAAGTGTAGAGAGGGTTACGGATTGAGTATAAGTTATGCCTAGGATTAGATGGAGCTAGGGGGGTCTATTTCATGGTCTACATCAAGCTCTAGGTCAACATATAAATCTATATCTAGGTCCATGTCGTGGTCTAGGTCATGGTCTACGTCAAGCTCTAGGTCATCATCTAAATCTATCTCTATCTCTATGTCATGGTATAGGTCACATTTTAGGTATATGTCATGATTTATGTCATGTTCATCGTATAGGTCTAAGTCATGCTCCAGGTCTTGCCATGTATAGGTCTTGCTATGTATAGGACGTTTAGGTATAGTTATTGACATGTCTAGGTCAAAGCCATTTCTTTACTTGCGATGTAGGGAGGATGGATGTAGAGAGAGGAAGAAAGAGAGTGTGAGAGGGGGAGAAGGGAAGAAAACGATAGTGAGGGACAAGGAGAGGGGGGTTAGAGAGTGAGAGAGTGAGAGTATGGGGAGTCTATTTCATGGTCTATGTCAAGCTCTAGGTCATTTTCTAACTCTAGATCTATCACTATGTTGTGGTCTAGGTCATGGTCTACGTACAGCTCTAGTTCATCATCTAAATCTATCTCTAGCTCTATGTCATGGTCTAGGTCATGGTCTAGGTCTATGTCATGGTCTACATCACGGTAATCGTATAGGTCTAGGTCATTCTCTAGGTCTTTCCATGTATAGGTCTTGTTATGTCTAGGTTTAGGTCTAGGTCTTGACATGTATAGGTCAAGGCCATTTCTTTCCTTGTGCTGTAGGGAGTGGGGATGCAAAGAGAGGAAGAAAGAGAGTGTGATAAGGGGAGAGCAGAAGAAAAAGAGAGTGAGG
>ML787484.1:71050-84217 GCA_009831015.1 Picea engelmannii | reverse complement strand
CATGCCTTGTGATGTCTAAATCTTACCATGTCTAGGTCTTACCATGTATAGGAGTGTGAGGGAGAGAGCTCAGGAGACAGACAGGGGAGGTAGAGAGGGAGAGTGAGAGTGAGATAGAGAGCGGGGGTAGATGTAGGAGAGGGAGGAAAAAGATAGAGAAGGAAGGAAATGATTTTTAGGAGCGCACACACGTTCCTAGAGCGCATGCGCACTTGTTTGAATTCAATTTTTTTGGGCGATATTGACAAGGTGTATGCTAACTTGGTTGGCTCAGATTTAGGTTCGGGATGAAAAACCTAGTGGTTCGGTCTGCAAATTCATAAAAACCTCCATTTTTGTGAATACCCCTCTATATCTCCGTCTTTGACATTATTTTTCTATAAGCTAAACAATTCAATTGTTGAAAAAATTATAGACATACATAGAGTCGGCTACGCATATTATATATATATATATATATATATATATTATAATTATTAATGTTTACTATTTTTAATCTATTTTTATCTTCACATATATCAAAATCCTAGAATACATACCTCTCTTATTTTTGCTATAACTTTTTCTCAGCTTAGCCATTTCTCAAATGAATTGTATGCGGCACTAGAGGGGACCGCTACCTACGATCTGAAAAAAAAAATGTTTTGATCATGCTATGACTCTTTTAGCCTGTACAAACAAAAGATGTTGTAATTTTAGAATTATTTTGACTTTGATAATTTAAAAAATATATAAAATTAATATTAAAAATTTCCAAAAAATACACGGCATAATAAAAATGGGTTCTTTATAAGTGTACAAGTTTTTGGAATGAAATTCCATCATTAAGACACTCAACACCTACATGAACGAAAACATATACCTTATATTTTGTTGGAAAAATAAGATACCACTGTTAGAAAAAATCAAATTTGACTTAGTTACTCATAATGTCTATGAAAAAAATTTGTATATTCGGAAAGCTAATTCAATTTCCTAAGATTCATCTTCTTACACCATTAATGGAGGTTGTTGGAGTAATTAACTCCTACTTGTCTTATGTACTTGTTTATAACATTGGACACATGATCAAAACACAAACAAGTGTAATGTTACCAGTGTCGTGCCCTAAGTTATACATTCATTGTTTTCTTCTACCATTTTAGGATCTCAGAATTTGATTTTGGAAATCGAGACCATTAGTGCATGATTGGTGAATCGAAGGGTTTGGTTTCCAAATATTCATGAAGCATAATTTCGAAAATTGCAGATATGGCTTAATGGGATTTCACTCAGAGGAACAAAAATTGTATGGAGAATAATGAAAATATCGAAAACTGTAAAACCTTCCTTCTTTTTCGAAAATGGTTAAGATAAAACAAATAGGTATAAAGCTCTTTTCACAGTTGGCCGCCAGTAAAGCTCTTTTCACAGTTGGCCACAATAAAGCTCTTTTCAAAGTAAGGCCACAATAAGACCTCAAACTTTTCAACCAATAAAAGTTTTAAAAAATAAGTTATTTTATAGATTAAAATATACAAAATTTTATTTCTTATGTAGAATATTAGGTTTTCATGAAATTTTTTTAAGTCAACAGAAATTAATGTCTTATCTATAACAAACTCATTACTATAATTACTATAATTCTGCTTTGACATGGACTAATAAGAAGATGATTTATTGTATTTTTTTAAATAAAAAAATTATAAATTAATATATGTAAAAATAATTTATTTTTTTATATTTTATTAAATATAAAAAATTGTTTTTTATAAATTAAAATAATAAAATAAATTAATACAAATTTTATAAAAATAAAAATAAAAATATTTTAATTTAGAAAATTTGATAAGATAAATGGATTTAAGTTTTTACATTTTAATAAGTTTTAAAGAAATGATAATAAAGATTTATGAGATGGAAACCATTTATTTATTAAAGTCATTATTTCAATATTATTTTTTAAAGTAATATTGATAGAAAACATTAAGCATTGCCCTATATTATCTTTATAGGGTGATTTAAATTATTATAATTCTTAAAGTAATATTGATAGACAACATTAATCCGTGTCATATATTATCTTTATAAGGTGATTGACATGATCATTGCAAAGGTCATGACTAATAAAACTATTAACATGTGATTGACATGATCATTGCAAAGGTCATGACTAATAAAACTATTAACATCATGATAGAGTTTTATACTAGGAACTAATAGACTTTTTCTTAAGGTTAGCAAATTATAGTGTTATATAATGTTTGGGGAGTTTTCATATGCTAAACCCTGAAAACAACTATTTTCATATAATTATATTTTGAGAAAATGTATGGGGCACCATGTTGGGATTTTTTTATCACAATGTTAGTGGCAAAATGAATTTTTAATAAATTCTTCATATTTCTAATAATATATAAAAAAATTACATTTTACAAAATAGGGTTTCGAGATGGCCATCATAAACTATCGTCAGAAGGCCCAGAGTCTATCTAATCAAAATCAACCACATAAGGCCATCAAAATTAATATGTTATAAAGATCAAGGTAGAAAGCGATAAACACAAACGAACAAGTTATCCAACTAGAATATGTGAACTAATCAATACATTATAGGAATTAATCTTGCACTAGAAGCGTTATATTTGTTCTTTGGAGGAAATCTCCATCTTTTAGTGGCGAGTTCTGTTGATGTTTTGGTAGCAGCAAGAGGTATTCCCTCCTTGAAAACTTTTCTTAGAGAAGAAGAAGATTCCAAGAAGTCAAAGGAAGACCACTAAACACTTGAAGAACACCTTGGAAGAGAAGTCGACTCACAAGAAAAGAATAAAGTGGAAATAGAATTTCCAGGAAGAGAAGTCGGCCAATAATAAAGTGGAAATAGAATTTCTAGGAAGAGAAGTCGGCCCACAGGAAAATAATAAAGTGGAAATATAATTTCCAGGAAGAGAAGTTGGCCCCATAAAAGTGATTGAATTAGTATAATAAAGATGGCGCCTTTGCTCATTTAGACACACTACACTCATCATCTCAGCAAGGAAAAGGAGGTGCAAGTTTAAGGAAACCCCAAGAGACGTTGAAACTTGGGTTCTTGGTGGTTTCTCTTGTGTGCTACCTCTAGAAGAGTTGTGCTAGGGTTATGAGGTGACTCAGTTGTCTACCCTCGCTAGGTTTTGACAAGAATAAGAGATTAGTACTTTTTGTCAGGGTTTCTTCATTGTTGGTTTTGCTCTTGTGAATAGAGCTTGTTCATGGTTGTACTATATTATCATAAATATTTTCTCTAAGAAAAGTTGGCTGGGTTTTTTCCCCGATTTTGGGGTTTTCCTAGGATAAATATTTATGTCTTCTTGTGCTTGTCTATCTGCTTCTAGATCCTGCTTATATTTTCATTATATGATTATTGAATGTTAAAATAAGATCAAAATACTCAGGTAAATCTATTTCTACTGAAAATGTAAGAAAATATAACATGGTATCAGAGTAGGTTACCTTCAGAATAGTCTAAACACTGGAAGGAAGATCATACATTCTTGTGATTTGTCGCTACACATGAGATTTGTCGCAGCACAGATATGAACTTGTCAAGATCGTTGAGAAATTTATTGGAGGACATTGCGATTAATTTTTCCATAGATCAACTCGCCCTAGATTAGCACACCTCCTAGTGGTCTCAGATTACAATTTGGTGAAAGTTGAAATTTCTCACTACAGTTGCAGTTGCCAATTGCAGTTGCAGTTGTCAGTCGACAATTGCAGTTGTAGTTGCTTGTTGTCAGCTGCGCAAGCCTTGATATTAGAAGATAAGCTTGATGGTGCTACAAATTTCATAGGTATGCACTTGTATATAAGTTATATCATGAGGATGTTTGCAGGAGATGTAGAATTTGCAAAAGGATATTTGTCCAAGTAGTGACAGTAGATCCAAAAGGATCTTAGATATAGTGCACTAAGAGGAAGCCCAAGAGTTGGAGGTAGCAGTGGTGATGTCTCCTACAGTCAAATGAGACAATAGCTAACTCCAGATTCCAGGTTTGATTGTTGTATCATGATTTTCTTTATACTGGGTTTAATATTTGTTGCATATCAAGAAAATGTTATAGCTATGACAACAGCCTTTAGAGGCCTATTACTACCAAGTACTACTATTATGATCATTATGTAAATGCTCACTATTTAGTACTAATGATGCACTTGTTTTCAATATGAAAATAATCTCCCCTAGGAGATGTTCTTGTTTTGTCTTTGTCCTAGGCAGGTTGCCTTGTAAATTCCATGGAGGTTACCATGGAGATGTTCTTGTCTTGTTCTAGGAAGGTTATCATGGAGGAATGATTGGTAACAATAGTAGAAAAGTGTTTTTCTTGTATTTTATTTTTCTCTTGTTCCGGGCAGGTTACCATGGAGGAATAATTTGTCACAACACTAGAAAAGTAGTGTCTTTATTTTTTGTTCATTTTCTTGTTCTGGGAAGATCACAGGTGGTATCTCTGAGAGGGAGCTATAGTGACAGTTGTGGGTGGCAAGAAATTAGATGGTCTCTAGCTGAGACATGGAGCAGACTATCCAATACAAGGATTTTTCTACATGACAGTATACATCCATGTACCGAAGGAGAAGTGGATGAAGCTAGAACCTTCTAGAAAGACGGGTACTTTTATGGGATACAAAGTGTCTCATATGGAGATGGATTGCGAGGATAAGGAGACTATGAAGGATGACCACATAGATCCCTCTAGTTTAGTTGTTCAACCTTCATATTATCAGTAAATCCAGCAGGGTCGGGGGATCTACCTAGAGACGTTTCAATGAACATGAAGATACCAACATGGTCACGGGATGCAGCGAGGCATGAAACTCTTCGTGATACTCAGATTTTCTTGAGTTACATAGAGGAGGAACAGGTGGCTCCACCAGTTATGAGGCATGTGGCCCCACCAAGTACTAGCTCAAAGGGAGACAAAATTCAGAGGGAGACATCCCTTAGGATCTAATAGGGAGGAGTAGCCTCCTAGGATAGTCCATCAGAGATAAGACTTCAGAGGAGGTCAACAGATGCAAAGAGAGAATATGGCTCTGGAAATTTTACAAAATCAAAGGGAATCAAGTTCCAGAGGGAGCATCCAGAATCAGAGTGAGCCTGATCTCAGAGAGAGGCAGTTTGCTCAGAGGGAGAGTCGTTCATTCAGAGAGATCAAGAGACCACACAAGTTTTCCAAGTATGTGGTGTTGATGAATAAGATCATTGATTCAAAACCTTCCACTTTTGAGGAAGTTGGAAAGAAGCAAGTGTAGAAGGATGCTATGATTGAAGAATACCAATCCATCATGAAGAATGATGTGTGGGAAAAGGTTCTGAGACCAGAAGGGAAGTCAGTGGTGACTTCCAAGTGTCTCTACAAGATCAAGCATGATGTAGATGAAAACATAGAGAAGTACAAAGCTAGATGTGTTGCTAGTGGATTCTCCCAGAAAGAGGGACAATATTATGACAAGACATTTGCTCTAGTAGCCAGAAGTGTACATAGAGCAGCCATAAGGTTTTGTGATAAATGGGAAGGAGTCCCATGTTTGTAAATTGAAGAAAGCTTTGTACGGACTTAAGCAGGCACCCGGGGCATGGTATGCCAGAATAGACATTTATTGGATGAGATTGGGGTTTACCAAGAGTGATGAAAATCCCAACCTTTATTAAAAGGTTGAATATGGTTTCCCCTTGATATTGGTACTACATATGGATGACATGTTTCTTATAGGGGATGAGAAGCTCATATATGGGTGCAAGAGGGAGCTCACTTTAGTGATCAAAATGAAGGATGTGGGAATAATGCACTATTTCTTTGGATTAGAGGTGTGGAAGAAATCATATGAGATATTCCTTAGCCAAGGAAGGTACACAGTTGAGATCCTGCAAAGATTCGGGATGATGGACTGCAAGTCCATGGCCACACCTATGATTATGAATCTGAAGCTCTTGAGTGATTCTTCTCCACATTTGGTTGATCCCACAATGTACAAAGAGTTCATCGGATCCTTGATGTACCTGGTTAACCCTAGGCTGGTTATATGCTTTGCAGTGAACACTTTGAGTCAGTACATGGTTAACCCTAGACATGTACATTTGGTAGCAGCAAAGCATGTATTGAGGTACCTACATGGTATGGTTGGATATGGACTTGGATATGTCTCAGACAGTAAATTAAAGTCTTAAGATTATATAGACTCTAACTGAATAGGAAGTGCAGTGGAAAGGAAAAGCACATTAGGATGTTGCTTCAGTTTGGGATCAGGTATGATCTCATGGTTGAGCAGAAAACAGACGCCAGTGGAACTTAGTACAACAGAGGAAAAATATATAGCAGCCAATATTGCAAGCCATGAAGCAGTGTGGCTTCGAAAGTTGCGTGTAGTTTTATTTGATCTAGAGTTGGAGCCAACTTTGATATATTGTGATAATCAAAGTTGTGTGAAGCTTTTAGAGAATCTAGTATTTCACAACAAGTCAAAGCATATATAGATCAAATACCATTTCATTTGAGACATGGTGTAGAAAGGAGCAGTTGAACTCTGGTACATATACACAGATGAGTACATAGCATACATTCTCACCAAACCTCTATCGAGAGTGAAGTATGAGTACTTCAGAGACAAACTTGCCATGATGCAGAAAGTCCACCCTCGTTGAGAGGGAGTTGTGATATTTTTCCTACAGCGGGAAGATACTCTCCCTTTGGCCAAGGGTTTCCTAGATCAGTAATGTGAAGTGATTGAGGGAGTAATGAGTAGCCTAGTACAAGTATTTCCTATGCCATGTGAAGTGGCTAGGTGTGATTAGGACCATGGCGTAGCCTTTCCTAAGCCACGTGAAGTGGCTAGGTTTGAATGGGGCTATTGTGGTAGTCTTTCCCATACCATGTGAAGTGGATGGGTGTGATTGGGACTACTAGGAGAGGAGAAACATCATAGATACTTGCAACGTAGTCTTTTGAATATGATGGTATTATTTCCCATACCATGTGAAATGGATGGGTGTGATTGGGACTAATATAAGAGAACATCATAGAATAATACCTCCCTAGCTAAGAGGGAGTGTTGATGTTTTGGTAGAAACAAAAGTTATTCCCTCCTAAACAACTTTTATTAGAGAAGAAGAAGATTCTAAGAATTCAAAGGAAGACCATTGAATAGTTTAAGAGCACCCCGAAAGAGAAGTAAGCCCACAAGAAAAGAATAAAGTGGAAATAGAATTTCCAGGAAGAGAAGTCGGCCCACAAGAAAATAATAAAGTGGAAATAGAATTTCCAAGAAGAGAAGTTGGCCCACAGGAAAATAATAAAGTGGAAATATAATTTCCAGGAAGAGAAGTCAATCCCAAAAAAGTGACTGAACTAGTATAAATAAAGGTGATGTCTTTGCTCATTTACGCACACTACACTCATCATCTCAGCAAGGAAAATGAGGCGCAACTGTAAGACAACCCTAAGAGACACTGAAACTGGGGTTCTTGGTGGATTATCTTGTGCACTACCTCTAGAAGAGTTGCACTAGGGTTGTGAGGTGACTCAGTTGTCTACCCTCGCTATGGTTTGACAAGAAGAAGAGATAAGTACTTGTTGTCAAGGTTTTTTCATTGTTTGTTTTTCTCTTGTGAATAGAGATTGTTCATGGTTGTACTATATTATTATAAATAATCTCTCTAAGAAATGTTGGCTGGGTTTTTTCCCCAAGTTTGGGGTTTTCCCAGGATAAATATTTGTGTCTTCTTGTGCTTGTCTATTTGCTTCTAGATCCTGCATATATTTTCAGTATATGATTGTTGAATGTTAAAAGAAGATAAAAATACTTTGGTAAATCTATTGCTACTAAAAATCTAATAAAATATAACAAGTTTAAGATCAACGCCTATGGGATTCTATTCATCATTTCTTTACTTGGGTTGTTATGGATTATTTGGTTTGAAAATGGCCAAAGGAACAATGGGAAACTTGTCGATCTAGGAGAAATTTAGGGTTCTTGATTAGGTCCAATGCCTTCAACTCCCTTGATTTTTTATTATAATGTGGCTTGATCTATGATGGTATGATTGGCCACTTGAAGCTTAAGAGTGTGTAGAGTGTGTAGAGTGTTTAGGAAAGTAACATTTAGGTCACACCTTGCTCACGGTGCATGGTGCATTGGTCTAGTAAACCATATGATTGTGTAGGTAGGATAATTCCATCTCCACCTTTCACATCTACATCTAGATTTGTAGCAGTAGAGTGTAACGCCCCCTCCGTTACAACTAGGGAAGCGAAGAATAAAAGGATTTTTTTTTTTACATTAGGAAATTAACGTTAACAATATAAATCATATCAATGAAAAATCAATGACATCATAAGTAAAAGAATTACCAACTACTCATCATTTAAATCAATAACGACGCATTCAATGCATCAACAAAAAGGATAGTGACACATAAACATAAATAACATCGTTGCTTAGCACATCACAATCATCTTGAAACAATTTATAAAAAATGTTCAACTAGATAATGAATATAAAAATGACTACCCGCCCAACCTACCCTACAAGGTTAGGACCTCCAAGACACATAAGCAATGCTCAAGGCCATGATCCAATTGATTTTGACAATTTAAGGTCTCAGGGCTGGTGACTGTTCTGAGGAACAAGGACGTGTCTACATCCTACAAACAATCAAGTCCAACATCAACTAGATCAATCAATCAACCCTAATCATCAATTAATCATGGCGCAAGGGTAATCATCATATTTATCAATCATACATCAACATTTAATTCATGGCGCACGTGATATCAAATTATAACAATCAATCATCAACATTAAATATTCGTTGCGCGCGAGAGTAAACAAACTCTAGAACAATCACATGTCAACTTAATTAATGGCGCAAGAGAAAACTAGTTACTAAATCAATCGTATATCGACATAATTTCATGACGCAAGATTAATTAACAACTTATTCATGACACAAGAGTTATCAACATTAAATTCAAAGGTGTAAGAGAATGTAAATACTTCATCAATCATACAATGACAAAGGTTGAGGTGCAAGTGTAATCACTTTATTTTTATGGCGTAGAAGTGAACATCTATTTTATTTCAAGGTGCGCAACAAATTCTATTACAAAATACATCACATCATTCAATGCACACATTTAATCTTAATCACTTAATTAAACATGCATCATCATTATTCAATGCGCGCAAATAATCTAATTATTTAATCACAACATAATCCAAGGCGCAAGGAAATCATCTATTTTAACTGGCACAAGAGATCATATGATTAATCAATCATATGCCATTCGTTGTTCTAAAAGCGCAAGAGTAAAATAATCACCAATCATACGTACATTGCATTCATTCAAGGCGCAAGATAAATCGCAAAATAAAAGTGCAAGGAGTCTAATCTAATAATTTCAGGGCACGAATGAATAATTACAAGTAAACACACGTCAACCTTATTCAAGGCATGCGAGGGAAATCACATTATTTTCAATGGCGCAAGAGATCCTAAACACTCAATAAATCAATTCAAAACTGAAATGAGTAGCTACATATCCATGAGTCCAACAATTCTCCATTCATTTTTCAATTTTGAAGATATTTTTAATATTGTGCACATATTGATCTATGATAAAATTTAAAGAGATAGACATATAAATCATAGTTAATTTCTAAACATATAGGTCCTCTCTTTCAATTACACTATTTACTCTTGTCTTGGAAATGTCTAAATTATAAATCAGTAGAGGGGTTTCATTCTACTAAAACTCCTTATCGCCTTGCCCAATTAAAACAATTAAAAGTAAACTGGTTGATTTAAATTGAGACACCTTTAGTTCTAGCATCTTAAAAAAAAACTCTCTAAGGTAATCTGTCCAATCAATGCAAAGAAACAAGGATAATTGCCTGGGAAAAATCACAAGGCCGGGAAAAATTCTTTAGGCAAAAAGCAGAGGAAAGAGAAATCCAGCTCAGGCAGTTTACACACCATGAAAAATCGCAGAGGTATAAGGTATAAAAACATGGATTTCACGATGGATTCGAGGGGAGGTTTGCTCCCAACACACAGATTCATGCAAGAAAAATGTTGAGGAAAGACGGTAAACACAGAGTGTTTCCTTCCCAAACATATAGGGAAATTTTTTGCATGGGTTTAGAATGAAGGTGCAGAGTTTGTGATTCCCAATTTGCAGAGAGCTAGGTTGAATCACTGAGCAAGTAAATAGATGTTGGGTTGAAATATCATGCCAAAATAAACGCAGGGAATAAATTGCAATAGCATAGGTTTAAAGGAGAGATCCCACTCCGGAAAGTACAACACCATAAAATGAAGAGAAAAAGAATGCTATTCACTGGCAAGGGATTGAATTGGAAAAAAAAGAGTAGAGGTACACTTGTACAATTTGTGGAGCCAAGTCGCGAGGAATGTGAATACTATTTGCTGGGAAATTAATCGATGGAATGACACAGAGAATGGACATGGAAATTTGCATGGTCATTCCCCCATGATGGAATGTAATAAAACACCCCAAATAAAAATGCAAAGAGTTAACATGGTAAGGGAATATACAAATTCGTGATGTGAGGACAAGTTTAAAAACATTGAGATTAAGACCAAGTCGTTGGGCATCTAGGAAGATAACGCAGAGCAGTTTACTACCGATCAAGTAGAGATAAAACAAATTAAACTGAGTAAAAAAATAAGGTGGAAAGATTGAGGGAAGGAGTGGTAAATATGCTGAGTATCAAGGGAAAACACAGGGGAAAAGAGTGGTAAAATCGTTGGGATAAAGTTCCCATAAAATTCGTAGGAAATCATTGCTAAAATATAGAGATCTGGAAGGGAAATCCCCTGGAAAGTTTACACAACCAAAGAAAAATGCAGAGATACACCAAGAGAAAACTATTGAGGAAAAAATGAAATCACAGAGGAAAAAAATATGGCCTTCAAGGTAAACGAAGGGAGTATTCCCCAGCACACAAGTCACTTTTAAAAGAAAAAATCACAAAGACAACAGAGGGAAGATGAACGCCAGGGGAATCGTATTGTCGGGAAATGAACATGCAATCGCTAGGCGAATTCCTCAAGCATCAAATAAAATATGCATCATAGATATATATATAGTTAATGATGTACACTGATAAAGGGTTTAAGTATCCATACATATTTTAAAAGAAAAAAGTAATCATTAAAAAGATTAACACAATTTTACAATCTCAACATAAATACCATAATCGAAGAGGAGAATTCCAAGATGTTCTCCCACGCTTCCGCTCCATCCAAATCCCCACTTGCTAACCGTGAAGACTTCACTGGTACCTCCCATCCAACGCTAGGGGTATTATTCTCCCCCCTCAAACCCCCAAGACGCAAAGGGGCCACACACAACCACATCCAGAATACTCTAGCTCCCAGCTCGCCTGGCAAGGTAGAGCTACCACTCTCTCTCTGTCTCGAGTCGGGTATCCCAACTCTCACAAGTAAAACCTATCACAATTTATGCAGCATAACCTTACTCATACCAGTCATGATCCATTCCTCCTCTCAACGATTTCCTTTTAGAATTTTTCTTAGTGACCACTTGCCATTTGCACATTTAATTCATTTTTTTAATAATTTAATTAGGAATTATTTCCCCATACACTTGTCACTTGTTCCCTTAGTTGCACTAATAAATCCATAATTTAATTAAATTAATTATCAATTTCCATGATCCATGCTTAAAGTGCTCCTAAAATCACTCCTAGTTGTCCCTTTATTCCCTTTATTTCCCTTTTAATGACTGACGTATTTCTAAAAGTGAGTTGTGTTTAAATTAGGAAAGTTATTTAGTTAGACTAGACTAGATACATTTCTATGCTTACATATCTTTATGCTCTATTCCATTCTCAATTAAATTATAATTCAGTATTTACTTACACAAGTGTATTAATCACTCCTTGGGGTTTATTTTTATTTTCATTGATTCTTAATTTGATTTAATTCATTGCCTCATCAATTAATTTAAAATTTTAGTTTTTAGTCTTCTCACTCACTTAGACTTAGGCTTAGTTAAATATTTATTTGCAAATTCCTAGACCCTTAGGGATTATGCTTAATAAATTCATTCTTTAGTTGATTAATTAATCAATGAATTAATTCGGCAAGCGCTCAAGATTTTAAGGTTTAACATTCGCTCAAGTTTTCTATGCCACCTAGATTCATTGACTTATTTTTTTTTATATCGCGACATGCCCTTAAATATGCACTCTGAGCTCCAAGGGTGTCACTCACCTTTGATTCAAATTTTAATTACTCGACGTTCCCTTCAAGACGCACTACGTGCTCCAAGGGTGCCACTCGCCTTTGAATGGTTTTGGTAGTTGTCCAACCCTTGGAGTCAATACTCCATTCAGGAAACCTTGTGAGAGACTAAGGGCCTCTAAGGAATAATGAACTTGCCTTATTTCACATCCCTTAGAATCTTCGTGAGCGAATGTCTCAGTCTGCCCTCACGACATCGTGGATTTCTCGAACTAGGTAATTGTTAACCTACAATTCGAGCCACGACGAGAGTGCTAGTAGGCTATGGTAGGGATGCTGCCACACCTCTCCTTCAATATATGGTTGGTGTGCATGGCCCCTTTACTCCTATGTGAGTTTTCTTAGCAAGAAATAGCCAGCCTATATCCACCAACAAAACCCTGTCAATGACCCATAAACAACATCATATCATACATGATCATATGTCACATATGCATAAATAAAAATAAACAAACCAATACAAGCCACCCCCTGACTCGATCTAGAGTCCAAGGAGGTCCATTGATGCCATCAACATCCTCAATCTGTCAAGTGTCCTGCATACTTAGGGGAAACTCGTCAATGGCATCTGTCAATACATAGATATCAAATAACATAACATCATAATCCATCAACATCATCACAAGAATCCATAAGCGAACAAACATCCATATACTGAAACTGGATCACTTGCACGCAAGTGTCCTCAAAGTACAAGTCAATAACATGTGCTTGCAAGAGCGGGATGTTACATAGAGGGGCACATAGTAGAGACTCCTCTTACTAGGTAAAATCATTTTTTTGTTAAAATTTGTTAAATAAACATTAATTTCATGTTTTCAAACAATGATACAATATATCAATTCTAATGTAGAGAT
>ML787484.1:38042-70099 GCA_009831015.1 Picea engelmannii | reverse complement strand
TGCTCATTTTATAAACACTTACATATATGCACATTTATGGAAGAGGGCTTCAGTATGTGCGTGTTTATGGAAGGTGGATTCAGTATATGGCATATATGGAAGCACTTATGTAAATGCACATATATGGAATCTCGCTTCCATAAATACACATATATGGAAGTTTGATTATGTAAATGCGTATATATGGAAACCCTTCCATAAAGGCCCACTTTTGTATATGCGCATATACAAAATATGACTTTCGTAAATGCACATATACAAAACCATATTTGTATAAATGTACATATACAAAAGCGTGCTTCCCTAAATGCGCATATATGGAATCCTTTCCATAAATGTGCATTTACAAAAGCATGATTTAATATATGCAGATTTATGAAAGTGAGCTTCTGTATAATTCTATATATACACATAGGAAGTTCTTCCATATATGCATATTTATGAAAACTCTTTTGTATATGTGAATATACTAAAACACTTCCTATACGCATATATGAAATCAATCTTTTGTAAATGTGCATTTACAAAAGTTGGTTTCCATATATGTTTGGGCTTCCATAAATGCACATATATGGAAAGAATTTATAGAAGTCCACTTCCATATATGCACATATTCAAAATCCATCTTCCATATATGTGCATTTACAGAAGCCATATTTTGTATATGCAGATATACACAATTTCTTCCATAAATGCGCATATACAAGAACTCCCTTCTATAAATTCCTATTTCCATATATGCACATATATATAAATTCTTCTATAAATGTATGTATACGTAAGTCAACTTCTACAAATGTGGATATACAAAATCCTTATTCCATAAATTTGCATATATAGAAGTGCATTTTCATAAATGTGCATATATGAAATCCCTTCAGTAAATGTGCATTTATGGAAGCAGACTTTTGTATATACATATTTATGAAATATTTCTTCTGTATATGTGCATTTACAGAAGTGTTTCCATAAATGCACATATATGGAAGCATGCTTCCATAAATTTGTATATACAAAGTCCTGCTTCCGTAAATACACATTTATGGAATTTATAGAAGGGCCTACATTAACATGTCAGACATGGTTGAGATGAAACATTGAAACATGATACTCTATGGTGATTATTATTACAATTATTTTTTTAATACATTAGGGGAAATTTGGTTGAAAAATGGTCTTACCGACCCTAATACAAATTCTATGTCATCATGTATTAGCCAATCAAATTTTCTAAAATTTAAAAGAGGTGCATGTCTTAAATTTTTTTTTATTATATAATATGGAGATAATCACAGTTTTTTAATAATATATTGTGCATAATCTACACGTAATCTCTGCCCCCGCTGCCCAAAATTCAAAATTTTCTTGGTTATGGAGCATCGAATTAATGTGCTATCCCATTATGCAATAATTATAATAAATGAAGGAAATGGTGTTTTGAATAAATATTAATGCATTTACAGGCTTCACATTAACAACATTCTTTGACGCATTTTAATGCATTGAGATCAGCTGGGATGGAAGTAAAATCCCTATATGCGCTTGTTTAGAGGTTTAGAGGTTGCATAAAGGTGCACTGAAGGAGAATAATTTACCAGTTAGAAATCCACACTCTGTTGTTGAGCTGAGGAAGATTCACTATTACTACTATATAGGCCGAGGGTTACTACAGTCCTTGTAGATGTCACTTGAGGGTTTGGTCGGTTGTTCCAGCTTTGAAAGGAGGTTCTGAGATGTCATTCCAACCCTAGCAACCCTTGTGAGGAGGGTCAAACCTTACAATTGCTTCCTGGAGAAGGGTCGAACCCTAGATCTGTCAGCATAGTGCAGACCAAGGACAAAGGGGAGTTGACAGAAGGACAACGAGGGCATTCTGGAGGACTAGAGTGTATTTCTGTTACAAATTGCTGCTATAATAACAAATAAATTGTGGGTAATTGGATTATGTGACCAAATTCGGCCGAATCGATGAATTAAATTTGAAAATTCGCCAATTTGGTCGATTCGGCTGAATTGTTTGTCAAATTCGATGTGTTCCCCGAAATTTGTTTGTCCAATTTGGTCAATTCGGACGAATTATTTGTCCCCTGAAAATCCTAGAATTGTGTTTGATTATCATGTTTTCGTCTCTTCCTTTGTTGTGATTTGTGGATGCTTTTCTTTACTTGGATCTCACAGTAGCCATTTTTCTTGAACACATCAAGGATATGTTTTATTACTTAGTCCAATCTTTCTTCATTGGAAACATTAAAAACTCGAGT
Organism: Picea engelmannii; assembly: GCA_009831015.1. Taxonomy (NCBI): domain Eukaryota; kingdom Viridiplantae; phylum Streptophyta; class Pinopsida; order Pinales; family Pinaceae; genus Picea; species Picea engelmannii. Next base: position 67,838 of record ML787484.1, on the reverse strand, counting down.
TGCAGTAGTAATGATGATGCGAATCTTCTGTGTAGGATGATAGTGAGAGTTACCATTGAGATATATATTAGTATGTGTTTTCTTTCGATAAAATTGATGGGACATAGAGATATCATATTTCTTAGAAGCCAAGACATCCAGAAAAAGATAGTCGACCATTTTATGTTGTTTCCATATTAAAATTGATGTATTCAAATTGGTTGTTGGGATGGTTCAAGAATTCATACTACTTATCTCTTCCATGTGGCCAAATTGTGTTGGTGTCATCAACATATCTCTTCCAAACTTTTGTTTTCAGGGGAGGAGTATTGATAGAAATTATTTCAAAATTATCCATGTATATGTTGACAACAATAGGGGATAAAGGTGATCCCATGGCCACACCTTCGAATTGTTCATAGATATCACCGTAGAAACTGAAGTATGTTGATTTTATACATATTTGTACAAGGCCTATCATCTCAATATCGATAACATTTTTTAGAAACTTCAATAGCTTCATCTACACGACCTTTGTGATCAAAGAAACTACATCAAAACTCACATTGATATCATGCTCTTTCATCTTCAGATATTTGATGTTATCATCAAAATATTTTAAGTCCTTAATAAATGAAGAAGTATGTCCAACTAGAGGAGTGAGATTTTTTTTCAACGTATTTTGTAACATTGTAGGTGGGTGAGCTAATGGTGTTCATGTTAGGTCTGACTGGGGATCCTTATTTATGAATCTTAGGAATACGATAAGTGTAAGGCATGGTGACTACACTAAGTGTTAGCTTCTTTATCCAGTAATCATCAAGAGATGAGGCATTAATTGCATTCTTGACTTCCTTCAAAATTATTTTTCCAGTATCCTTTTCAATCTTTTGTATCTACCACTAGTTGTAAGATGTACTATCATTTTTCTGTGGTAGTCCTTTATATTTAAAATTATTTTTGCATTTACCTTATCCACTTTTAGGATTTTAATATCCCTATTGCATTTGATATTTTTTAATTCTTCTATTTCTTCATGACTAGTCTTATTTCTTATAGGTTTGGCCTTCCTGAAAGCAACAACACATTCTTACCTTATTTCCCAAGCATTATTGAAGGGGAGAGTTCTAATTAAGTCCTCTATGTAGCATATAATATTCTCGTATGGAATATGTTTTGGTGCTACAAATTTAGTCCCTTATACAATACTTTAAAGACAGTCATCCAATTCATGCCTCAATAAGTTAACCACACTTTTTCCCTTTATATTTCATCCTTACCCATCAACTTCATCATTTTACAGTTGCTCACAAATCCATGTTCTATCCTACCACATTTGTCTCTTCTATAGCTCCACATATTTATTTATATGTTTCTTTGTAGATATTTTAAAATCCTTTTCCTCCTTGGCAATGGGGCTAGCTTAAAATATATTTCATATTTGAATACCCAAAATGCTAGAGAGATTTAGATAAAGCATTAGTAGCTATCTAGAAATATAGTCCAAACTATACCACATCCTCTTTATCTCATTTTTAACTAATTTCATTCTAGTGTTCTTGAATATTTCCAAATTTCTTTGATTATGAAAGTGGTGTTTGGGACCTGAGGAAATGATATCTTTACTAGCAGAAAAGGAACACGAGAGAGGCAAGTCGACATCAGGGAGAATCCTCTTTTTAGATGCAGCTCGAGTAGCTGGTTAAAATATATACATTGGTGGGAAGTTGGATGATATCACTTTCATTAGTGAAAGGAAATTCCAAAGAGTAGGAGCTTTATACAGGTTGTTATTGTTCAAACATTCATAAGGCTTGCAATTTCCTTGTTTCAAAGAAACTTCCTTCTGGTGGTTGGGGAGAAAGTTATATTTCATGACCAAGATAAGGTCTATACACACTTGGAAGGTGGAATATCACACATAGTGAACACATTTGGAAAAGCACATCGAAATTTGAGTGTTCAAGACCTCAAAATCAACAGTCAATAGTGGATCAAATCCAGATTTGAAAGCACTCAACAAATTTCAAGGAAGCAGTTTCAATAATTCCCAGATTTCTAGTCACACATTCAACCTTATCTAATTAGATCAAATATTTCCAGATTTTGTGTTACCAATGGCATATTCAAATCCACCTTCCCAAACAAAAGATCTAAACAAACACTCAATAGTCTGAATTAGATCTTATCATTTCAATATTTTATGACTTATTTGAAGTTTTATTTGTTTAATAATTACCTATATTCCTAAAATCAGTAATAATTGGTGATGATAATTTTCTATAAGGACAGTAATTTAAAATGTAATTGAGTAGAGAGGCCCAAGAGAGATGGAAGAGGCTCCGCAAAGGGATTGGGCAGAGGTTTGTGCATGCTTTGTAAGCCCGAGGGCAATTTTCTTTTATATTTTTCAACATCATAGCTATATGAAGACCATGCTTATCAGTCTGTGTTTTATATCATGTTTCCATATTATTTCTTCCTCTTATTTGAATAGAAATGATGCACTATAGACTTCACATACATTAATTGTCTAATGTACTTAATCTATTTTAGTAACGTTCTTTTAGATATCAAGTTTTCATTCTCAGAATGTTTTTTTGTTTATTGAATATTCACTCTTATGGATCATGTAAGTTCAATCTGACATTGATGCTTGTATTTTTTGTAGTTTGTTTTCCTCTTTCCTCTACCTATCCATGTTATTATAAAATTCTTGTCTGATAGATGGTTTGATTACCTTTGATCAATGAAATATGTCGGAGACTCCATGCCCAATGGTCTTGATCACTGATATTTACATGTGTTAATCCATATTCTAGGTAGTGGCAAAGAAATATCTTGAGGCAAAGGATTTGGTGCAATTGTTACAAATGAGGAACTATTTTCCATAAATTATGTAACGTTCACTCCATTTGGCTTCCAAGTTGATCCTACAGGATAATCCCATTTGGCTTGGCACAACAAAACTCCTTTAAAGATTTTCCCCCCCTCAACACTGACTGCTACCATTTCTCTTGTTGCTAAGATAAATAACTAGATTTGGCCAAGGGATGTGCCTACTATCACAAACTCATCATTTCTCCCAAATAGAAGTATGGAAAAAATGACTTTTAGGAGAATCCCAAGGCTTTATTGATCTTGTTGATGTAAAAAAACACCCGAGTCATCTCTAAATATTATAGATTGTGGTTTTATAACTTATTTCTAGCCAGTTTCAAGCCCTATCCTACCTTTTTAAATCCCTATTTCATATGTATCCTACCTATTGTTTTATGATTCAAGCCCTATTACTACTCCCTCTCTAATCAATTTATGAAATTATTGTTCCTTGTTGTTCTTTCTAGTTATAAGGATGTTAGGATTTTCTGGGTAGTGTTTGTTGATTACAGAGGTCTTGTAGCTCCTATTTTTGGCTTAGGTATTTCAGCCTAACCTTTCTAAAATCCCCAAGAAACAAACCTAAAAGTTAGGGGGATTCACGATCCTTGTTGTTGTGTTCACTGCAAAGAAAATGATGAATCTCTCTCTCTCATTAATTCCACTTGTTCAGGAGGTATAGGATGCTACTTCATTTATAAGAGATTTCATTTTCCTTCTATGATGGTTCTCAATGTGGAACAACCTTTGATGCTCGATCATATTTATACATTAATGTATGTAAGGGGAAAGGAGTCTTGAGAAGTGTTTTGAATTTGTCGCTTAAAATTTTTCTGTTGAAGGTGGCTTCATAAGAATAATTTTTTTTTCAAGAGTTGATTTCAATGTTGAAAGAAATGTAGCAAGAATGAATATCATGATACTACAGAGTAACAAACTATCCTTCTTGTTCAATTATGTTGTTTACATTGTTGTTCAGTGTAGCATTGCTATACTCTTGTTTAATTCAGTTGTTGATGATTTTATTTGCTTCCCATACAACAATCCCATAAAAGGCAATATAGGAATTCCATTTTAGTTAATTTGAAATGTTGTTGAATTGAATTTCTTGTTAACTTTTTCCTATGGATCCTTGTTTTTTTTTTTTGCAATGAAATGGGCACTCGTAGATCTTCAGGAAAGCTAGAAACTGTTATAGTTGAGAATGAAAAGGATGAAATGGGTAAGTGGATCACATTATGGGTGTCCATTGGATCTTGGGTTACTTTGCAACCATCAAGGAATCGAATTTGGGCAAAAACAAAGAAGACTAGACGATTTAAAATGTCATTGGAAAGGTGTAGTAAGGGCATTTAAGCGGAGCCAACATGGTGAAAAGTTGGAGAAGGTGTTTATAGCTCATGTGTATGATCTCAAGGACATACTCAAAGAGTCTATTGCCAAACAAGAAAATTTTCCTCAAATTGGACTAAATTGTAAGGGCTCATCATTTTGTAAGCATTGAAGGATTTTTTTTTATTTTATTTTTTTTTAATTTGGGATTTGAGTATTAAAATATGAGTGCCCTAGCTTAGATGGATACTTAATGTGGTTTATATTTTTTTATGTGTATCTTTGTGCATTTTTTATTTTGAAGAATGTCAGCCTATGGAGAGTATTACCAACATTTTACGTGTTTTCCATTCGCAAATAGGAGAGATACTCTATGAAGGAAAGAACTCCATGTCATTGAGGGAAGAAGGGGTTTGGTTTTATAAGTATGATTACTTTCTTCCATGTAGTAAAAGGGTTGGATGAATTTAAGAAGCCAAGTTATCTACACTTCATGAAATTGGATTACCAAATTCTAATCCAACATTAATTGATTGCATACGCTCAAAATTAGTTCTTGAAATTCAATCTGGTATGCGGGAGAAGGGTGGTGCATGTGATCATTTTGGTATGCACTTACCATTTTTTGTTTTTGTTGAAGTGTTCAAGGAAGAGGACTCTATTCGAATGACTAAGAAGACATATTCTTGCACAAATCCCTCTGACATATTATTATCCAACTTATTTTACTCTGGATGGAATACAAGATTACATGGTGTGAATGGAGAGCAATTAAAATGTGTGTTGAGTGTAGAGACACTTTGTTTTAGGTAATGTTTTACAATTTTGGTTTTTCCTTTTCTTTGACTATCCCAATGTTTTACATCACTTTCTAACTATTTTTTCATTCTCTTTAACCTATAGATATTCCATATCAAGACAAACTCTCTATGTTTCTTTTAAGTTTCAGCGTTTTAGGGAGATAAGGGAGAACATGGATTGGATTTGGATGCCAATAGAGCAAGACAATGACGATGGATCTCATTCTCCTCTAATATCCATTGATGTTTTGAAGGATGGTGCACATTTCAAAACATTGTAGATGGAAGAAAACTGGAATTTGTTTGAAGTTAGAAGACACCTTGAATTCGAAGAGGAATTGAACCTTGAGGAAGACTTCTATTTTACTCACAATGGAAAAAGGGTGAGAATTTGATAGTTTATGTATGTTTCTTCATTTTATAAACATAGTTTATTAATTACATATTAATGATTTCTTTCAGACAGATTGGTAAAAGATGAGAGAAGAGCATCATGTGCAAAAGTTGTGTTCATCCCCATATATTAGAAATTAGAGGAACATGACACAAGGTGAATCCTCTCCAATCATATGTTAGGAAACTCTTCTCATCTTAGTTGTGATCTCTATATTTTAGAACTAATTTTGAAATTTCCTACTTCAATTTATTTTGGCAAGAGAAGGTATGATTTTGTTCATTGAGCTTTTTTCACATAATTTGTATTACTTGTTATTTATTACTACATTTCTAGGCCAATATTTGATGAAATTCAAGTGTTTTAACTCAACCTCTTTTCATCATATGTACAGGGAAATACATGGAAAATCAGATGGACTTTCAAAGGCTAGTCTACAGTTGGAGAATGGACAGTGGCATATTCAAGAGCTTAAGGATAGCCAACACTCTGCATATTTTCATCCCACATTGTTTTGAGCTTATTCTGGATGGAGGAGTATATATTGATGTTGATGTAACGAGGATTTAGGAGGGTTACTGGTTTATTTTGATTATCTATATGAAAAATTGTTAAAACCTTTTTGACAAATCTAAGTTTAAAACTCTGAGTGTTGTTCATAGACTAGTTTTTTGCTCCCTTGTGGAAGCCAATATTTGTAATATTCTATACTATCAAGAAAATTCTAGATGGGAAGTAGTTATTTCCCTCTCTTTGTTGAACATGACAGAAATGCTTAAATGCATAAATGAAATTCTATCTTAATATGAATAAAATTACAGTTTTTCGAATAAAAAAATGTATTCTGCTCCAAGTTATCAATTGTTTCCCTAAATTTATTACTGCATTTCTAGCCAATATTTGATGATTTTTTGTATAATCGATGCATTAGCTGACTATAAGATGATCCCAAGTATAGCATATTTTCCTAGGAGTTTAATTTGTTCCATTCTATTCCTAATTGATGAATATAACAACGATAGACTTGGGGATTGGGGATTTTCATTTTCATTTTCATTGTTGAGGATAGTGGTGTTGATGTTGGGATTAATTTACATTTTTCCAATGCTTAGGAGAATGATGTTTTTTGAGCTAGTTTATTTGGTATGGGAAGATGCATATATGTATTTGTAAATTTGTTTTTCTACTAATATAAATGTGCAACTTCAAAGAAAACTGGTAAAATGTGGTTGTGCTCTAATATTGGATCCAAGAATATAGAGTATTTCCTAGATATATCGGATGTGAGTAATAGTTTCCTAACTCAAGGCAACAAACAACCCTAACCCTCAGGTTTACATACAAAAATTGGATGAATGGTTTTCTGGTCCAGTAAGATTGTTGAAAACATTGAGAGAAATGGACTTATGAAACCGCACCCTTCCAAAAGTATTCAACGTGTTTTCCAAGAAATTCAAATATGGCCACAAAATCTTGAAGACTAAAAGTTAAAAATATAGACAAATCAAGAATTAAAGGAAAAGGACATTCAACTTGAAAAAAGATGATCAAGTTCAAGAAACAATTGTTCATACCTATTTTAGAAAATAATCACATTGAAGTTTGTAAATTTGATTGAATTTGTAAACGCATTGTCCATTGGGATATCATTCAAATGGTGTGACAATCCTAAATTTTGCAAGGAAAAACAATGATTATCTAAAAAATCTAAATAATAAATATTTTACATTGCTTAAATTAATAATCTCATGGTGTCCACGATATTGCCCGTGCAGATAACATATACTATAGATTCTAAATATTTTCACATTATATATCATGCCAAGATAAACTCAGGGGTCCATCTTTCCCAATTGCAAAACAGATTGTTGTTTCTTTCCCCCTTGACATGGTTGTTTTATGTTTGTGGATTGATTATAAGGCCACATTCTCATTGAATCAATCGTTGATGGAAGTTATGTACATGGGCTTATGATATCTCCCTAGCTTGGTCCATTTGACTTAAAGAGTCAAGGAATTTGTTATCCATGTTTGGAGAACACATTTTAACACCATATTCTTCCATGTTACTACTAAAATAAGACAATGATGCCTCTAGAAGACTTATTTAGCTCAAGACAAGCAGACACAATATGCATCACACCAAAAGAATCCTCCCTTGTAATTTAACATTGATCTCATCTTCAACAACTTTACTACTGTTTCCCTCAATGGATTCTACTTTTGGAAAAGAGATAAGATTTGGAATAGCCTTTATCAGGTATCAATTTCATCTGTTTGAAACAAAGGTACATCATGTAATTTGTCAATGTCAACAATTCAATAGTTGAGATATTTGTAACTCTTTCCTTAGTGGAGCTATGAAATATATACTTTGTTTTCTTTTCAGAGTAAAACTCCATTTCTTTTATGCCCTTCAGCTTAAATTTTCTTCCTTGAATATCTGAGATTGGATGATGCACACTGGGAGACATTGTTTTCTTGTAGATAGATCAAATTCTCAATCAGTGAAGGTATTCTTGAGCTTGATATCTTGTTCTTGTATTAGAACTCTCTTCAGTTCGTTTTAACTCCTAGTATTAAGGAAATTGAGAATTTGGTTGCTATATATCAACCATAGTGATTCACACTCTATTATGTTCACTTTTTATTGAACTGGCACCATAATTGTTGATTTGTGGAATCGTGGATTACATTCCATAGTTACAACATCGATTGGCATTATCACTAAAAGGACAAATTATTTGCTCTATTGATTTATATACTACAACCAATGTCTTCAGTGTATGCGTTGGATGTCATTTCCTAGATCCCCAAGCATTGAATCAATTGGGCACTTAAAATTGTCATTTATTGAATAGTTGTTGAGTTTAACCCCCTCCATTGAATAAGCAGATATGTATGGTCATACGTGTGGAAGCAACAAACGGTGTTAGATTTTGTTTGACTGTTGAATTCCAACACTAAATCAATTTAAGTGTATGGTTGGCTTCTAATCATAACAATTGTCCCCATTGCCTACATTATTGGTTGGTTCCCATTATACCATTCATTATCTGTTAATTCACTGGTAGTTATTGAGATGTAAACCTTGATATTTAACCTCAACCATTCACCTCTATACAAAACGTGGGGAACTTCCCTCGGTTCAAAAGGTGGTGAGCAATCTACAACAATCCCTCTGGGTGTGTGTGTGCTAAAATGGCACTTATAGCCATCGTGTGTTCTATCAAATAGTTGTTTTAGATCTCCTATAATTATGAATCCAGGCAAAAGTGAGAAGTTCTTGTAGATTGGTAGAACATATGTAAACGTATTAGTTGAAGTAAATGGAGTCTGGAATTTGTTTGCATAATGAAAATCCTATGTGGGCACTTTCAATTAGCAGTGCAAACAGACTAGTGAAGTCTTCAACCAAAGCAAGAAACAAAGCCTTCATTCCAGGAAATAGCAAGTGAACCAAATTCAAACCCCAAATCTAAACAGAGGTTGTAGAGAAGCATTGTTTATTTCCGTAGAGTATCCATATTGATGAGTTAGATGGGCCATAGGCCTACCATTTATGGATCACATATTTCAATAGTAAATACTTGGAAAATTACCATGTCTTGGACAATCCTAACTCAAGTGATATTAATGAAACATAAATTAATACTAATGACAACACTTTCTGATGTAGTGTTTGATGTATTTTGAATGTTGAAGGATGATGTTCACTAATCATCTCTGTTCTATTGCAGGGAATTTCAATTCAATATGGGCATGTGCTTCTTGTGCTAAAGAGTATTGGATTGCTTGCCCCAATGCACTGACCATGATAACTCACTGTTATCTCCACATTTGGCCACTAAGGTGACCAAAACATCATTTTGTCTTCGACAAAAGAGCGTGGGATCTTTTTCAACTATAAACCATCTGCAATTGAAGATAAGACCACAATTTTATTTATAACATTTGATTCATAGTCATAAAACTCATATAACCATTAGCCTAGTGGGTTAGCTCAACCAGTTAAAACAGATTGTTTCAAGGGGGAGTTCACTATGAGGTCTCCCTTTCTAGTCTCAATGAGGTTCAAGTTAGAATAGGTCTCGTTGGGTTACCAACTTCTATTGTGATTGGGGGTTCAACCACCCTCCATCTGAATATGTTTTTCCTTGGAGAAAAAAAACTCACATAGCCATTCATCCTACTTGGTATAATTACCAAAAGGCTATGGAGTCCCAACAAGTTACAGAAAAGTATAGGGTTGTATAAAAATCTGGAATCTATTAGTAGTATGTCACCCATAACACCCATAAATACTCTATCTATGTAGGTGGACAAAATCTCTATGCGCAACAAAAAATGATAAGAATAAGAAATAAAAAATAAAAGTAGAATGTAGTCGTAAGATATACAAAAGCGTAATCCTAGAGGAGGAATGTATAGTGGGATTAAAATCCCTTTTGTTGCTCAAAAAATTAAAAATAAAGGTCCAAGAGGGAGACGAAAAAAGTTGAACCTAGATTGATAGAGTTTACCTAGATACTAGGTTAGCATTCTTCTATAGCTGGGTGCGGGCATCATACATAGTAGATCCTTGATGGCACATCAGATCTGTCTAAGTTAGTTTCTTGTGCGCAACATAGAGAGTGCATAGTGATGGTGCAACACTAGTCTTCTTTGGGAAGTGTGTTGTAGTGATAGACAATGAGAAAGTGAGGATGCATGTATGCACTAGTCTCATCCTTTTCCTAGATTTAGAACTGTTGTTTAGATTTAGCATTCCAGTTAGCTAGATTTTTCTTTATCAGTTGTAGCATGCATTTACTTAGTACTATATTTAAAGAAGGGTGTGGATTCGTATGACAACTAGGGCATGACATGAGACTTTCTAATTGTTGGGCCTCACAAATGTCGTATTTTCATCCACCTTTTACTTCATTAGTCATTCCATTCCATCGTCCCATTAACCTTTTATTATACCATTTTCATAAATACATTTGGGTTTCACATTATTATTTTTCACTTTATTCATTTTAGTATTATAAGTGAATTCGTGATTAAATATTAGAAATTAACATATTTTCATTATATCTCAAGGTTCGATGAGTTTTATTATGTGTACAGGTATATTTGAAGATTTCAACAAAGTCAAATATTACAACCTAGCCTCAAATTCGAATTTCATCTTCAAGCTTTGAAGATTTGAAGAATATTTGGGACAATCATTCAAGAATATTCAAAGGAGAAGATCATGGAGATTTTGATGGCATATCTTATCCAAGATTTGTGAGATATGTGTGGAGGATTTGAAGGGATCATATATTGTAATAATAGGAAAGTGATTGAGAGAATAGTGGATCTGTAATTATGAGACTCTTATCTTATATTCAAGACTCTCATGTATAAAAGAGAGTGTTCTCTCTTCATTTTGGGGGAGTTAGAGATGAGAGATTAGACTTAGATTAGATTGAAGTCCTAGAAGGGGATTCTTAGCTTTGATTCTTTCATTGTTATTCTTTCATGCTTTGTCATTTGATTCTTGTAATGTAATTTGAGATAGCATTATTGTGTGAGCTCACATATGTCTTTTGTCATTCAACTCTCCACATGTTGTATTGCTTTCCTAGATTAATTTCCTGATTTCCTAGTTAGTCTTTCAATACTTTCCTAGATTAATTTCATTTCGGTAATTTAGATTAGATTACTTCTACTTCAGTCCTGCATATATAGTGTGCGTGCTTCGTAATCCTACAAACCTCGGATTGACAAATTAAATAGTTTGGCAAGTACTACAACGAAATTAAACAACAATATTTCCGCCTAACATTTTGGTGCGACTATCGGGGACAATGCAAGGGGATTGAAGTTTAGTTTGAACTTTCATGCAAGTATGATTAGTCATGATCCTAAATCTGAGGTGACATATGGGTAAGGGCATGTAGGGAGTGTTCCAATTCCTGCAAGCACAAGTGTAGATTTCAATTCATGCAAGTGTGTCTGCATGTGTTGGTAAGGGGTCATAGCAACTACTTTAGTGGTGACTCCTCATGTTCTCCCTGCCAACGTATTCCTAAATATGAGGTAAGACATCGGCCTCATTTGGGACAGAGCATGCAAAGTGTGACTTTCAAATTTTGCAATTTCAATTCTAGCAATTTCAATTTCTACAATTTCAATTTTTGCAACCATGAAGAGGTTTTCATGTGTTTCAGCTAGTGTAATTTTCAGTTTTTTTTTTTTTTTTTGGGTGTTGTAAGAACCCATTTTCAATATGATTTAACTATGAGTTTCATCTTGGAACAACTTGCTCAGATCCTTGTGAAAGCTTGGATTTATTCTTCTCAGGAAGAGGAGATATTGACAACAGCCCAGAGCTTAAATACTCCTCCAGAAACGAACAAGGAATCAACATCTGAGGAACTTGAGGAGGACAATGAGGAGCTGCAACATGATCTGAGTGAGGGAAACTATGCATACAAAAGCTATATTGAACAATGGTTTCAAGTGACTACCAGGTTAGATTCTTTTAATTTTTCTTTTAATTTTGTTAATTTACAGTTACAACAACTAGATTAATTCATTCTTGTAAAATTATATTTTTCATTTGAAAAAATGTCACTGAACATATTGTTTTTACTGTTGCGTGCTTGGATCCATTGGTTATTTGACTACACGTAACTGATTTCTAAGATGTAAATAGCATAGAGTAGGTAGGCTTTCATTTTCAATTTATGTTTTCATTATCAGATTTTCCTTTTACCTAGAATAAGTATGCTCTCCTCCGCGCTTCATGCGATCGTGAGGATCAGAAAATAGGGATGATTTTGATTTCAGGAATGAATGTCTTTGCGTCCATCCTTTGACTTGCAAATAAACACAATAAAAAAAATTTAGACGAATAAAACAAAACCGAGTTTTTACATGTTGTTACAACGAAATTTTTACATGTTGTTACAGCATGTTGATACAACGAAATTTTACATGTTGTTATAGCGAAATTTTACTTACTAAACAATGACGTTTTTGTTGTAACAGTGATTGAACAGTGTCATGCCTGCGCTCTTATCATTTTTAACTTCTGGTCTAGTCCATTTCTAGTTTTGATGCCATATCTCACCTTCATCCAAAAACTGCACCTACTCAAGCTGGGTTATTGAATATTGAGTATAATTAGGATCCCCGATTTTCGTTCAGATTTTATCTTTGACCTGTCATGAGAAACCAATTTCTAAACAAGTGGGAGAAGAGAGCCACGATTTTGGGGATCAAATATTTTTGGGCTCTACTATGGTGGACAATCGAAGATTCAATCCCACTTTTTGTTGGCCTTTCGGATGCTTAATCGAGTAAACATTATCCTATTTTACCAATCCAGCTATCTAAAACCTTGCAAATAAAAATGAGAATGGGAATCGTTGTGAGCGAGGCCATTGTTTTAGATTGACAACAATAGTTGATTGACAACCAAAACATTTCCCCTGCTCCATGTAGCAGGACATCAAGGTCAGAATCTTCGAAATTTGAGGGTCATAGGAATCATATTTACAGGTGTGCGTAATTAGGGTTCAATCTGCATTGTTATACACAAATGTCGAGAATCAGTCCAAGAGTTGAGTGATTATATCCTGGTGTTCTTGGGCACTTGTATCCTCTGGCTTTTGACACCTCCACCTCGGGCGATTTATGATCAACTACTTCCAGTAATATACCATCCATCACCACTACTCCACCTCCATTTACTTTCTCCCCTATGAATCACCAGATCCTCACAGAGTTGGGAGAGATCTGTGCATTTACTGATCCAAGAATGTGTCAATAACACCAAGACTTGTCTTGTACATGAATGCTTCTACCTTCGACATGCTCACTAATCGGGTATTTCAGCTCCATATGAAACATGTTGTTTCCATGGGTGGTGATATCATTCTTCTGCATGCTAATATGATAGAATGGTGCGCTATTGTCTCAATTCATCATTGTTATCCCTAAAATACGACTCGTAATATGAATATCCTTGATTGCAAACTTTACTTGTTGTTGGATCAATTCTATCGAGTACAGGGTGTGAAGATTAGGTATCTTCGGATCTTATTCCAACAGTTTGTTCCTAAAAATAGTGCTCCAGTGTCCACACATACCCATTTACAGCCCTAGGGTGAAATCTCTCAAATGCCCCCATGTTTACTTCTATTGATGTTATTACAAAATTGAACCATAATTGGGCTGAGCCTGTCATCTGTGTGGAAAAATATGCCCAGGTTCCCAACAATTCAGAAAATGTTTAAACATTGTTTCATACTTGTGTAATTCTGATGCATTGTTTTGTGGGGAAGACAACTCTGTAGTACTTGACGAGAATTTTTGAGATCTGTTAATTTTAATTTTTTTTTACCTTGCATTTGAGTCACTCTCACATCAATTGAAGACAAATAAGTATGTAAGGGAAACATGTATAAAAACACAGTTTATTTCTTTGAGTTTCTCGCATTCGTACTTATTTTTGTTTTGCATGATAGATGATGTAGACACAGACCCCATTGGCCCTCGGGTCAGCAGTCCGCTACAGGATCGCTCTACTTCCTTCCTTTGATTCGGATTGACTCTTCGATTCCTCTACGGGAAATCCAACACACACACAATTGTGCTTCTCCACAGGTCCATACGAATTGAGCTCACGCGATTGAACATGAAGCCTCAATTCCAGCCTTCTTTTGACCAAACGATGTGGTTGTGTTTCTCGTGATTTCGGAACCTCGGAGTTCGCAACTTCACGACTTCTCCTCCCAAATCTTCAACTCTTCACCTTACGAAACCCGAACTTCCGATATGCCTAAGCGCTTGTCACAACTCGCCACTCGCAAGTTCGTGAGTCGAAAATCCCAACTCTTGCTTCCAAATCTCGCGATACCCGAAATGTTGATACGGTCACGCTCCTTCTCTTGTCAGCGCCCTCCGCGTGTGAACACTAGCTAGGCCTAACTCTAGCACTTTTTTCTTCTCACAACTTCGTGAGTTTCGATGTCGAACTCCCGGCTCTTGTCTCGTGAATCCCCGAGTCACGAGAGGTCAACGGGGTGTTGACTTCTTCAAAAGATGACACGCGTCCACCCGTCTTTTCCACGGGCCCACCTCGTGATTCCGCCATGTGTCCCTCATGATAACCTCGCACTTCGCGATTTTTCTCCCCAAGCGATTCCTCCTTGGTATCCCTGACACCCGAAGTGCCGAGATCCCGAACTCATCAGCAACCTTATCGCCACTCGTGACCTCGAGACTTTTGGGACGGAAGTCTCAACCTTCTATCCTCCGAAACGATGAAATGCAAAATTTTGATACGTCGTCAACACGGTCCCACAATGTAGCTTTTCTCCCTATCAGGACTTCGCACTTCGCGAATCTTGATGCAAAGTTTTCGATCCTCCAACTCACAAAACCCCGAAATGAGATTTCACGGATGATCCAAGGGCCCTGGCTGGCTTGGATCCTACGGCCCTGATTTCTCCTGAGCTTACGCTTGAGGAAATCTCGCCATAACGTCCCTGCTTCTCTACTAGATCTGACGGTTCTCGGGACTTCGCAAATTCTCCACGAAGAATTACGACCGTCCATTTTATTCTTGACGATCCCTGCGAATTTCTTCGCTGGAAATTATCTGCCAGCAAAGAAACTTCGCAGTGCCTCCCTTTGAATGCTTCAAGGTGCTAAACCTTCTGATCTTTATTCGACAACTTCGAAGACTCTATCCCTCCTGAGCTTACTTGAAAATCTCCAAGTCCTTGGGGAAAATTCCTGTGCGCACTCCTTGCGACAATCCTTCAATACTTCCAAGTATTGAACCTCCTCGACTCTGTGCACTCCCTGCAACAACAGTCTCTCAACAATTTCACTCAGGTTACAAAACCTGAAACCCTACTCGGCTTGCACACACCTTGCATGGCTCCTTTGCTCAACTTGCACTTCTGCGAGAATGAGAAAAATTGTTATCCCTCCTGAGATTTCAGAGATGAACTCTGACTTCTGTCAACACACTCCTTGTGGGAAAACTTCACTGCACTCCTTGCAGGAATTTTACTCACTCAGGCAGAGAAACAATCGAAACTCATTCCCTACCCTCCCTCCCAGATTTCAAACATTTAAAAAGAAATCATACACACATAGCATAAACAACAAATGCATGACAGAAAGAGTAAAACATTCATGAGCATAACATTCAACAATGCATACACAGAGAATATCACAACACCATGAATCTGAATCAAATCTTTTTGTATTAATCCAGAACTTATGTACATGGAATTCTTCTACCCATCTCTCTGCTTCTTCTCTTCCCTTCTCTATGCTCTATCTTGACAATAATAATACAACTATACAATGAGGGTGTCTATATCCCGTTTCCCTCTTGCGCTCTAAACTGTCTAATCTAAGCATTTAAGGCTACCTACTTACATTTACTAACATAAATGCCTCCATCTACTTCAGACGAGAGCGGGACGCTCAAGGTCTGATTACAATATACAAGTGTGCCTCCTCTTAATTATTACATTTAATATTTTGGCGCATTCCACTTCAAAACAATTTAACATGAAATGTGTTGGCACTTGTCCAACTATCTTCCACCTCTGCGCATGCTTGCTACTCACTGGCGATGCTCCTGCATCATACTCCCTCGCTGAAAATTTTCATGGGCTCTTGTCCATGAGCTCTCGCACGGTCTGTCCATGCTTCTGAACTTATGTTTCATTTTCCCAGCTGGCATCTTCAACTGGATGACCCTTCCACTTGACCAAGTATTCAAAGTATTCCTTTCGCCTGGTCCTTTTACTAACTCTTTTGTCCAGTATGCTCTCCATCTGTGGCTTTTCTGCAACTGGCATCTGTTTTGTCCACTGAATCTCTGGTTGTTCACTACTTGCTTCTACTTGCTCAACTTTATAAGGGTACAAATCCGATATATTGAATATTGGAGAAATTCTGATCCCATCGGGTAATTCAATCTCATATGCATTCGCCCCAAATTTCTTCAAGACCTTACATGGCCCGATTTTCTTCATTTTCAGTTTATTATATGTTCCTCTTTGGAACCTTTCCTTTCTCAAATGTGCAATGATCAAATCACCAAATTCAAACTGAAGTTGTCTTCTATGTTGATCTGCTCTCCGCTTATATTCTTGGCTCGAACTCTGCAATCGTTCCTTTACCTGGCTGTGAAGCTCCTTCATCGCCTCTACAAAATCTTCCGCACTAGCACTCCTAGTCGCAATCTTTTCTGAATCCCTCAACTCAGAAATTCCTCTTGGCTGCATGCCATAGACAATCTGAAACAGACTCTGTCCCATGCTTCTGTTGATTGAATCATTGTAAGCAAACTCCGCCTGTGGTAATATGTTGTCCCACTGACTGTGGTGTTTTGTCACCAAAGTTCTCAGCAAGTCTCCCAGATTTATGTTCACGACTTCTGTCTGTCCATCCGTGTGAGGATGATAAGTTGAACTAAATGACAAGTTTGTTCCCAGCTTCTTCCATAAGGTTCTCCAGAAGTTTCCTATGAACTTAGTGTCTCGATCCGAAACTATGCTCCTTGGTAAGCTGTGAAGTCGAATGACTTCTTTGAAAAACAGATTCGCAATGTGAGTTGTGTCACTGGTTTTCTGACATGGAATGAAATATGCCATTTTGGAAAATCTATCCACCACCACAAAGATTGAGTCAAACCCTCTTTGTGTTATTGGCAACCCCAATATGAAGTCCATGCTGCCGACATCCCACGGCCTCTCAGGTATGGGAAATGGTTGATAAAAACCTGCATTATACCTCTTTCCTTTTGAATGTTGACAAATTCTACATCTGTCCACAAATCTTTTGATTTTTTCTCTCATTCCTGGCCAAAAATATGACTCATTCAACTTTGCGAACGTCTTGTTATGACCGAAATGTCCGTCCAATCCTCCATTATGTTTCTCCTTCAAAAAATTCTCCCTCATATAACATTTTGGAATACAAAGTTGATTACCTTTAAATAGTAATCCTTCCTGGATCATGTATTTTGCCCATTGGATTCTATCCCTGAGAATTTGATTCTCAGCTGCTTCATACGCCTCTTTAAAATCTGGATCATCTCTGTACATGTCCCTGAGATCATCAAAACCCAATGTTTTGACTCTTAACTCCTGCAATAGCAAACACTTCCTGCTCAAAGCATCAACAACTTTGTTAGCAGTACCAGAAATATGTTTAATCACAAAAGTGAAAATTTTCATATATTCAACCCACTTAACATGTCTTTGATTCAGCTTCTCATGTTGAGTCACAATTTGCAATGAATGATTATCACTGTACAAAAAAAAACTCCTTTGGGATTAAGTAATGTCTCCATTTTTTCAATGTCTGAATAATAGCATAGAATTCCTTGTCATACGTGGAGTATTTCACTTTTGCTTCATTCATCTTCTCGTTGAAGTATGTTATTGGTCTGTCTTCTTGACTTAAGACTTCCCCTATTGTAAATCCACTTGCATCGCATTTCACTTGAAATGTCTTTTGGAAATCAGGTAACACCAAAATTGGTTGTTCCGTGATCTTCCTCTTCAACAAATTAAAACTCTTGGCTTCTTCTGTCCAGTGAAAATATTTGTGTCTCTCCTTCACCGTGTCCATCATCGGTGCACTAATTCCACTGAAATTCCTAATGATTTTTCCGTAGAAACTAGCCAATCCGTGAAAACTTCGAACTTCAAAGATATTCTTTGGTGACGGCCAATTCTTGATTACCTTCACCTTGTTTAGATCCATCCACAACTTATCTGCAGAAATAACGAACCCCAAATAAATGAGTTTTGTCTTCATGAATGAGGATTTCTTCATGTTTATTAGCAGCTTCTCTTGCTATAGCATCTTCATCACTATAGCCAAGTGTTTCAGATGCTCTGCTTCTGTTTTACTGAAAATCAGTATGTCATCAAGGTACACAATGACAAATTTTCGGATGAAATCCCTCAGGACTTCATTCATCAACCGCATGAAGGTACTTGGCGCATTTGTTAAGACAAATGGTATAACAATCCATTCATATAACCCCTCATTAGTCTTGAAGTTTGTCTTCCATTCATCTCCTTCTCTCATGTGAGTCTGATGATAACCACTCTTCAAGTCAATCTTTGAAAAAAAAATTGCCCCACTCAAGCAATCCATTAGATCATCCATTATTGGCAATGGAAATCTGTACCTGATGGTTATTTTGTTGATTTCCCTCGATTCAGTAGACATCATCTAGCCTCTGTCTTTCTTCAGACTGAGTACTCTCGGAACAACACATGTACTCAAGCTTTCTCTGATCAAACCCTTGTCCAACAAATCCTGGACTTGTCTTTTGACCTCTTTATTCTCCTGCGGCGTCAATTTGTACACTGCTTTATTTGGAAAACTAGCTCCAGGTATGAGGTCAATGTGATGACTCACACTTCTAATCAGTGGCAACGAACAAGGCAATTCGTCCACTACTATATCAGCGAACTCTTCCAGCAATTTCTGAACCTCTTCTGGTAAATCATCTACCTTTGTACTGGTTAAAACAATTTTAGGCTTCCTGACCACAATGAATTGCGGTTCCTCCTTCTTCTTAACCTCTGTAAGAAGTTCCTTCCCACTCATGAGAAGTACAATGTTGCTTACTTCAGGTTTCACCTCTTTATCTTTGATTGGAAGCAACATGTGAGTTCTCCCATTCTTCTCTAGGGTGTATGTGTTCATTCTCCCGTCATGAATCACATTTATGTCATATTGCCATGGTCTACCCAACAATAGATGACAAACATCCATGGGAATGACATCACACAATATCTTATCATTATATCCTCCTATCTTAAATTTAACTAAACATTGTTTAGTGACATTTACTTGATGTCCTTTTTGTAGCCACGAAACTCTGTATGGGCTTGGATGTTCAGTTGTTTCCAGCTCCATCTTTTCTACCATCTGGGTAGAAACGAGATTATCCATGCTACCACTGTCTACAATAACTTTGCATTTCCATTCTTTGGTCTTGTACATAGTCCGAAAAAGTCTGTTTCTTTGGACTGAACTCTCCACCTCCTTCTCTGGTGTTAAAAGATCTTTTCGCATCATCAACGATCTTCCGCCTTCAGCATCCTCTGCCTCAACATTCCGCCTTTGAGCTTCGGTAATGTGATCCTCTCCTTCCTCTTTCTTCTTGTCTGGACATTCATAAGACTTGTGTCCCACCTTTCCGCACGTGAAGCATTTTATCACTCCACCTCTTCCTCTTCCTCTACCTCTAGTATGAGGAAAAATGTTGTTATCAGCATACTCTCCTCTCTGATCAGCATACTTCCTTCTCTGTCCAACATATTTCCCTTTCTGTGAGATTCCACCTCTCTCAATCTGAGGTTTCTTCCATTCTTCCTTAGGCTTATGATTTCTATCCTAGGCAACTGATTTGCCTCTGGGTTGACTTCTGCCTCAGCCACTTTGACCTTGTTTTCGGCTCAGCTTCTCTTCCGCCTTTAGAGCCATTTGATAAGCATCTTCCACCATTCAGATGGTCACCATGCTCATCTCATCGTGAATTTCATATCTCAGTCCATTCATATACCTGGCAACCTTTTCATCATCGCTTTCACGATGACCTTCTCTGATGTTCAGCCTGTAGAATTATTTAGTGTACTCATTCATTGACATCAACTTCTGTCTCAAATTTTGCATTCTTCGAAACAGAGTAATTTGATAATCCCTGGGATTGAATTTTGCCTTCATTTTTTCAATCATCCTATCCCAACTCTTGATCTTCTGCTTACCTTGGCAGCGTCTGTCAGCTTGTAGTTCATCCCACCACAATGTTGCATGTCCTTTAAGTCTTGTGACAACATGTTTGACCTTCTTGTCTTCCTCAAGATCTTCATAGTCAAAATATGTGTCCAGAGCTCTAATCTAGTCTAGAAGCTCCTCAACATCCAAGTTTCCCTCATAAACTGGAATGTCCATTTTGGCTCTTGCACTCATTCTTGCAACAACTCTAATCAAGCGTTCATTTGATGCATCTTCTGCTGTGACTTCTTCTTCATGTCCAGCTTCATCTTCGCTTTTTGATTCACTGACATCTCCAATACCGACTGTGTGTCTCTGTTTTATTTCCACGTCCACGAGTCTGGCGCGTATGTCATGCATCTCTCTTTCCATTTCTAGATTCTTCACCTGCCTACCCCTTCCTCTAGACATCTCCCTTTCCTCTTGCTGATCGAGTGTTTTTCTGTCCCTTCTCCTCGGCGGCATGGCTGAAATTCCTTCTCGCTTTTCCTGCCTAAAATATACAAACAAGAATCAGGCTCCGATACCAGATGATGTAGACGCAAACCCCATCGGCCCTCGGGTTGGCAGTCTACTACAATATCTCTCTACTTCCTGCCCTCGAGTTGGATTGACTCTTTGATTCCTCTTCAGGAAATCCAACACACACACAACGGTGCTTCTCCACAGGTCCTTACGAATTGATCTCACGTGATCAAACACGAAGCCTCAATTCCAGCCTCCTTTTGACCAAACGATGTGGTCGTGTTTCTCGCGATTTTGGAACCTCAGAGTTCACGACTTCGCGACTTTTCCTCCCAAATCTTCAACTCTTCACCTTCCGAGACCCGAACTTTCGATATGCCTAAGCGCTTGTCACAAATCGCCACTCGTGAGTTCGTGAGTCGAAACTCCCAACTCTTGCTTCCAAATCTCGCGATACCCGAAATGCCTATATGGGCACGCTCCTTCTCTTTCCAGTTCCCTCCATGCGTGACCATCGGCTAGGCCTAACTATAGCACTTTTCACTTCTCGCCGCTTCGTGAGTTTCGATGTCGAACCCTCGGCTCTTGTCTTGCGAATCCCCGAGTCACGAGAGGTCAACGGGGTGTTGACTTCTTCAAAAGACGACACGCGTCCACCCGTCTTTTCCATGGGCCCACCTCATGATTCCGCCACATTTCCCTCGTGCTATCCTTGCACTTCGTGATTTCTCTCCCCAAGCAATGCGTCCTTGGTATCCCTGACACCCGAAGTGTCGAGATCTCGAACTCGTCAACAACATTATCGCCACTTGCGACCTCGAGACTTTTGGGATGGAAGTCTCAACCTTCTATCCTCTAAAACGCCAAAATGTCAAATTCTAACACGTCGTCAACACGGTCCCACAATGTAGCTTTTCTCCCTGTCGGGACTTTGCACTTCACTAATCTTGATGCAAATTTTTCGATCCTCCAACTCACGAAACCCCGAAATGAGATTTCATGGGTGATCCAACGGCCCTGATTTCTCTTGAGCTTACGCTTGAGGAAAGCTCGCCGTAACGTCCCTTCTTCTCTACCAGATCTGTCGGCTCTCGAGACTTCGCAAATTTTCCACGGAGAATTCCAACCATCTGTTTCCTTCTTGACGATTCATGCAAATTTGAACAAGTATTTCTTCGCTGGAAATTATCTGCCAGCAAAGCAACTTCACAGTGCCTCTCTTTGAATGCTTCAAGGTGCTAAACCTCCTGAGCTTTCTTCGACAACTTCAAAGACTCTATCCCTCCTGATCTTACATGAAAATCTCCAAGTCCTTGGGGAAAATTCCTGTGCGCACTCCTTGCAGCAATCCTTCAATACTTCCAAGTATTGAACCTCCTCGACTCTGTGCACTCCCTGCAACAACAGTCTCTCAACAATTTCACTCAGGTTACCAAACCTGAAACCCTACTCGGCCTGCGCACACCTTGCACGGCTCCTGTGCTCAACTTGCACTTCTGCGAGAATGAGAACAATTGTTATCCCTCCTGAGCTTTCAGAGATGAACTCTAACTTCTGTCAACGCACTCCTTGCGAACAAACTTCACTGCACTCTTTGCAGGAATTTTACTCACTCAGGCAGAGAAACAATTGAAACTCATTCCCTACTCCCCCTCCCAGATTTCAAACATTTAACAAGAAATCATACACACATAGCATAAACACCAAATGCATGACAGAAAGAGTAAAACATTCATGAGCATAACATTCAACAATGCATACACAGAGAATATCACAACACCATGAATCTGAATCAAAGCTTTTTGTATTAATCCAGAACTTATGTACATGGACTTCTTCTACCCAGCTCTCTGCTTCTTCTCTTCCCTTCTCTATGCTCTATCTTGACAATAATAATACAACTATACAATGAGGGTGTCTATATCCTGTTTCCCTCTTGCGCTCTAAACTGTCTAATCTAAGAATTTAAGGCTACCTACTTACATTTACTAACATAAATGCCTCCATCTACTTCAGACGAGAGCGGGATGCTCAAGGTCTGATTACAATATATAAGTGTGCCTCCTCTTAATTATTACATTTAATATTTTGGTGCATTCCACTTCAAAACAATTTAACATGAAATGTGTTGGCGCTTGTCCAGTTGTCTTCCACCTCCGCGCATGCTTGCTACTCGCTGGCGATGCTCTTGCATCAATATATTCTTCACAAATCTCACAATTTTGCTGCAGAATTTGTACTAAGATTTTTCAGGTCTAGAGACGATATCATTTTGCTGCTGAAGAGAATTTTCATGAATAGCAACATTTTTCAGAAAAACATGCTTTGATAAACAGTTTGAAGGAGTTGATCTTCATTATACATTTCATGACAATGTTGTTACACGTGTATTACATGTTGTTACGCATGTATTCTACATGTTGTTACTCCTGTATTTGTAACATGTTGTTACTACACCTATTCATAAACCATTTTGCATCACGATATGCTTACCTAAATTACTCCTTGTCATTACATTGATCATCCTTGTGTTGAACCCATCTTCCATTGCCTTATCCATCATGACTTCACACGTCCCTATCTTTTTGAGTTGCATACATCATTTCCTTTATCTTTTTCAGTTCATTTTTTCCTTTCCAGTTTTCCTTCTAAATAAAACAAACTCCCTTTCCATGATTACATTGTCTTTCCATACACGATGTTGCTATTGAGATCTATCTTTTAGTCCTACCAATCTTTTTATAAAAACTCGCATTGACTGATGTGGGATTCCTTAAGGCCCACCTTTCAACAGTCTTGCCCCATCAACCTCAACACCTTATCTGGGAAATAGACTAGAGTCTATTTTGAGTACCTATAGGCTTGCATGCCTTAATGGCAAGTTCTCTCACTAACGATCATGGGAATACATCAATTTCCCTTGATCATCAGATCTTGCAAGTGGCTCGACATCATCACATCCATTCACACTTCACAAGATGTACTCGGGTACCTTGGCTCTCATTGGCATCAATGGTGAGTTTCCTCGCATTGGTTAACGACATTCATCAATGGCTGGTAATCCAATGATTTATGTTCTTTCTCGGCATCGACACATACTTTCACGTGATTAGAATTGTACCATTGGGTTTGTAGCAAGTGAAGACTATATAAAAAACTTTGGCTCCCTCAGCAATAACAACAACATGACTTCAGCTATATGAGAGTACTATAGTCCACTTTCAGACTTCCTCTTTTCCATGATTCATCAGCAGCAGTTCAGATCCCTCTGTAAATTTTAAACCTGTGAAGTAAAGCAATGCATATAGATTCTTAAGAAAAACAATTTTAATCAATAGCTCATACACAGAGTACATAGAGATTTTATACCGGAAACCCTCAACCGAGAAAACCTTTCTTATTTTCATTATATCGAATTTCACCATTCACTATACAATATATACAACGTTTTTAGGTATTCTATAGATACCAAAACCCTAATCCCTAAAACCGGGATTATTTTTAGTAAACCGCTAAAAATAGCAAAATCCGCTAAAGATCGCTAAAACTAGTACGAGGGATCGCCAGACGCAGTTTTCATATCTGATGCACCCACACACACACATGCAAAGAATATAACACATACCCAACACCCTCCACTTCGCATTCTCAGATTCAATAGTTACAACAGTTGCAACTATAGCACCAATCACGTTTTCCTAATCCAACAGCCGCAACAGCTACATTTCTATTTCATAGTTCATCTACTTTTTGGGTGAGTGGAGGTATGTTGTTTTCTAAGCTTTAATCACACAATTCCTTATATGTTGACTTGAATATTTTGGAAAATTTCCTCACCATGCTCTCTTTCCTTCCATAACCTACACTAAGTTGCATGAGGGCAAGCAACCAATTCAGTTGGGGGGGAGGGGGGATATATTCACTACCAGTATTCCATTTTTTCCACTATTATCACTCCATTTTTCATCTCATTTATTGTTTACCAATTTTTATTTTCCAACGATCCCCTGTTGCACTTTTCTTCATATGCATTGATATATATATTGGAACGATTCATAAAAGATAGAGAAAATACTTTCTTATATTGAGTGATGCTCTCTTATGCACATTGATAGCTTATTATTTCCAGTGAGTACATGGCTAAATTATTGCAGCAATAAAATCAATAAGTGAAATGAATGTTGTTAACACAAGAACCAACATTCTTTGTATTCATGGTTGTCACACAAGAACCAACCATATGAAAATTTCAAATGTTGTTACACATATTTCACATGTTGTTACACATTTATTACATGTTGTTACACATGTATTTTACATGTTCCTACTCCTGTATTTTACATACTGGAAATATTCCTTATTAAAAAGACATCATCAATCAAAGCCATAGTTTAAATGCCAAAAGTTCTTAAGAATATCCATGCATGGTTGCATAAGGACATGCAACAAGTTTAGTTGGGGGGGATGTTGGGCCTCATAAATGTCGTAATGTCGTATTTTCATCCACCTTTTCCTTCATTATTCATTACATTCCATTGTCCCATTAACCTTTTATTATACCATTTTCATAAATACATTTGGGTTTCACATTATTATTTTCCACTTTATTCATTTTAGTATTATAAGTGAATTTTTGATTAAATATTATAAATTAACATATTTTTATTATATCTCAAGGTTGTATGAGTTTTATGATGTGTACAGGTATATTTCAAGATTTCAACAAAGTCAAATATTACCACCTAGCCTCAAATTCGAATTTCATCTTCAAGCTTTGAAGATTTGAAGAATATTTGGGACAATCATTCAAGCATATTCAAAGGAGAAGATCATGGAGATTTTGATGGAATATCTTATCCAATATTTGTGAGATATGTGTGGAGGATTTGAAGGTATCATATCTTGTAATAATAGGAAAGTGGTTGAGAGAATAGTGGATTTGTAATTATCAGACTCTTATCTTATCTTCAAGACTCTCATGTATAAAAGAGTGTTCTCTCTTCATTTTGGGGGAGTTAGAGATGAGAGATTAGACTTAGATTAGCTTGAACTCCTAGAAGGGGATTCTTAGCTTTGATTCTTTAATTGTTATTCTTTCATGCTTTGTCATTTGATTCTTGTAATGTAATTTGAGATAGCATTATTGTGTGAGCTCACATATGTCCTTTTTCATTCAACTCTCCACATGTTGTATTGCTTTCCTAGATTAATTTCCTGCTTTCCTAGTTAGTCTTTCAATACTTTCCTAGATTAATTTCATTTCAGCAATTTAGATTAGATTACTTCTACTCCAGTCCTACATATAGTGTGTGTGTGTGCTTTGTAATCCTACAAACCTCGGATTGACAAATAAAATAGTTGGGCAAGTACTACAACAAAATTAAACAACAATATTTTCACCTAACACTAATCTGCACAGATCTATAGGAGGCACCAACATGTTTGAATTTTGTTTGAATGTTGTTGTTGATTTCTTTTGTTTCTGGTATATTTGTTCAAGTGTGCATTTAGGGGTTGCAGCAATGGCCAGGTTTGGTCTCCAAGAGCATCACATTTTGGAGGGCGCTTCCAACTTGGTAAAGTGGAAATTCACCATCAAGGTCCATCTCAACCATGTGGAGATTGCCACTCATGTGGGAAATCGTGTA
This sequence comes from Picea engelmannii, assembly GCA_009831015.1. Lineage (NCBI taxonomy): Eukaryota > Viridiplantae > Streptophyta > Pinopsida > Pinales > Pinaceae > Picea > Picea engelmannii. The sequence continues at coordinate 41,532 of ML787484.1, read as the reverse complement.
GTGAGGTGGTAGGTAATGCACAACTTGATGGAACATTGACCATGAGTTAAACAATAACAACTCCATAATATTTGGAGAAGAACTCCCAAATAATCCAAACACATTTCAATACAATAATCATAAGTCAACATGTACACTAACCACTCTTGTTCATCTCTTAGATATACTAATTATCATTCATTCATTGGTCATGTATGCATACTATTAGGTTGACATGTTATTTAAAAATAAGATATGTCTTCTTATATAACTACCCATTATGGTAATGACACCAAAATAGTTAGGGGCACTTAGATTGTATTATTGTGAGGTGTCAAATGTTGGTCAATTGGTAGTAATGATGTTGTTTTACCTTGTTAATTTGTCTTTAGAATTTGAGTTGGTCCATTGTCTTGTCGTTGCCACCATCAAGTGTCAGATGTCAAGTGGTGTTTATCAGTTTATCCAATATTTAGTGTCACAATGAATCATATTAAGTAATTCAAATCAAAGAAGGAATCATTATCATGTACAACATCCAACTTCTACTTATTTGATACCATTACAAGTGAGCATATGAAAATGTTGGCTAAAATTGAGTGGATCAGAAGAACCCCACAATAGTGGTGGGGAGAAGGCTTTCACAATATTGTTATGTTACAAATATTTCAAGGAGAAGAATTCAAGTGAATATTGGTTATAGTATTTATTTTCCACGCCTTCATCTAGCACATAGTTACGCTACTCGATGATGTGCTTGGCACAAGTTATGTTTGTGCATGTCTAAGGTGGGTATGTTTGGATATGACTTGGAATGACAACACATCAACTGGGCATTGGGAAACTAGAATATGATTCTTTTTCATTAACATAATGCTTGATGTAGTCCCACTGCTACCTAGCACAATGCAAACACTTAGAAATCTCAACGAAGATTATATTTTTATGCCTAAGTATATAAATCATAGAGAATAAATTGATGGGAGTGTTGCAAAGAAGGTTGCTTGTAATATTAAGAATAACATGAGATGAAACAATGGAAATTTGGGCAAGCTTGCCAAAGCTTAAGACTAGACAAGACAACATCTTGGGAGTGACTCAACCACTTGGAATACTTATTATCAAAACTGAGAATAACTTGGAAATAACACTAAACAACTCATGTGGAGATTGCCACTCATGTGGGAAATCGTGTAGTGAGGTGGTAGGTAATGAAAAACTTGATGGAACTTTGACCATGAGTTAAACAATAACAACTCATGTTAGGTTGACATGTTATTTAAAAATAACATATGACTTCTTATATAACTGCCCATTATGGTCCTCTTCACCATCAAGGTCCATCTCAACTATTATAACATCAAAATTCGCCATCAAAACACTTATTCGCATCCCACGCTGCATTTCTAGTAGGTGCTACGTTTCTAGCATCCCACATTGTGTTTCTGGTAGGTGCTACATTTCTGATAGCCCTCGTTGCATGTCTGGCAGAAGTGTTGCACTTTTGAAAAGGAAGCAAAGTAATTTGTTGCAAAGGTTTTCTTCACAGGTCACAGGTCCAGCTCGTCATTAACAATTAAGTGGGCCACATTCACACCACCTTTACCCTTCTTTTCTTCAAATTATTCATACAAATCAGTATCCTAGGGTTTTTCTACGTCTTAATATTTCAGTCATATTTTTCCATTTCCTATTGTACAAGCCTGCATCCTGTGCTTCAATTCCCTCACCTACACTCCCAAACACCAATCCCTACTCTCCACAATTTCCCCAATATTTTAGACAACAGTTAACCACTACTTTCCCTCCATCTACCAGACTGTCTCTTATCCCTTGTTTCCACAAATTATACCTTACCCCTTCCGTTTCCCACTGAAAATTAGGATTTTCACATCATGGAAACTGGAAGAAATGATACTCATAAAATGAGGTACAATAAGCGTGGGAAAGTGTCCAGGTATGACCCAACACAGATTAGAGAAATCATGGCCTCACCTTTCATTAATAAATTATTTGCCGATGTTGGTTGCTTAGGGTTTTGTGAAAGAATTCAAGAGGTGGGATGCCATGCTAAATTGACCAGCCTCTTTTCCACCAATTTCAAGAAGGATAAGACCACAATTGCAAGGGTAGACTTCACTATTTCCAAAGATGTCATTGCCACAACTACAGGTATTCCTAATCATGGAGAAATCTGGTTTAAAGGAATGGATTTGGACATTGAAAATTACAAGGTTTTCCTGAAACCACACTATAAGATAATCCAACTCACATTTTTCCTTTCAGACAGTTTCTAGATAGCTATGCCCCGTTGATGAAGATGATCATGAAATACTTTACCTGTGAAGGGATATTTTCAAGACTGTACCAGTATCGCATAAGGTTGTTGATGGATTTCACTTCCATCAAGCCACTTAACTTTCCTCATTACTTATTTAGAAGCCTGGTAAAAATGATAGAAAAGGTACAAAACAAAGGGAAAGATCACAAAACAAATTTGTTTCATCATGGTTTGGTAAAGGTCATGGTCATCCAAAAAATTTCATAAATCAACATGCCTTGGGAGGATTTCATATGGTCAGTTTCTCTTATGCCTGCTACTAGTCAACCCAGCAGTCAAAACACTTCATTAGCACCACCAAGGCCACAGGAGGTTGGGTCATCCAACAGGCTGTCAACTAGAAAGACACATGTGGCGGAGATTACACAGACTTACCAGAAAGGGAAAAAAATGTTTTTTTCCCCTAAGAGCACCAAGAAGATGTCTACACCAAGAATGATGACTAGGGCACAAACTAGGCAAATGCCCGAGGATAATATGGTGGAACAAGTTCAGGGAGAATTGGAGCAGTCACCTAGGCATGCAAATGACTCCCCATTGCAGCATTTTGAGGAGGAGATGCCTCATGAGAAAGAGATGTTTGACCATGTAGACAAATCAAATGAATAAATTATCAAAGAGAAACAAGCACAAATACAAGAGCTAAAGGATGATCTTGCAAAGTAAAATCACATTGTGGCATTACTAAAACAAGAGAACAGACTTTTGAAGTTGAATGCAATGCATCAAAATACCTCATCAGGTCATCCATCATCCAACAAGGCAAAAGACAAAGGTAAAACATTGATGAGTCTACCTGAAGCTGAGTTTGAGAAGAACACGGATTATTGTCTTGCGAGAGTAAACCAATATTTGGAGAAGCTATTGAAGAGGGCCAACAAAGACACCAAGCTGCATAGAAACATGGCAAGACATTATTTCACTAGGAACCTGATTTGCAAAATTAGGTTAAAAAACATGAAAAAGAGGCTAAGGAAAGCCTTGAAGAAGAAAAATAGGAGAGATAGCCTTGATATCTTGGATTATTCATCACTGATTGTGTAAACCCATCACACAAGGAGTCCTAGAAACAAATTGCAAGGAATTTTGACAATTTTGGCAATTTTTTGAAATTTTTGGTATTTTGACAGTTTTGATGTACAGAAGCGCAGCGTGGCCACGCTGCGCTTT
>ML787484.1:0-14434 GCA_009831015.1 Picea engelmannii | reverse complement strand
AGGAATATGTTTTCAAATACCCACATCCAAAAGAGGTTTAGAATATTAGTTATAGCTCCAAAGAAGTCCATGCTCACTTCATTGTTGCATAAAATAAATATGGTGAAAATTAGGAAGTTAAATATTGGATATGCATGTGCCACTAGTGTTTCTACTTGTTGATACTGAGAGAGGGGGGAAGGGGGGTGAATCAATGTCAAGTATAATTTATCACTTTTTCAGCTTTACGTTTCAATCAAATAATATGTCCAATATACAATAATTTATGGAATCCTGCTTACAAATTTTCCCCATCAATATAAGAATTGTTGTAATATCATTTGATTGATTTCAAAAACTCATGATATTGTGTTGTAGATTTTGACTTTCGTGACCTCTCTATGAAGACCTGAAAATTATGTGGAGACACATTGTACACCTACAATAGTAGATTAGAGAATATTCAGACGTAAATTTAAATATTGGATATCCATGTGACACCTGTGTTTCTACTTGTTGATACTGAGAGAGGGGGGAAAGGGGGTGAATCAATATCAAGTATAATTTATCACTTTTTCATCTTTACTTTTCAATCAAATAATATGTCCAATATACAATAATTTATGGAATCCTGCTTACAAATTTTCCCCATCAGTATAAGCATTGTTGTAATATCATTTGATTGATTTCAAAAACTCATGAGCTTGTGTTGTAGATTTCGACTTTCGTGACCTCTCTATGAAGACCTGAAAATTATGTGGAGGCACATTGTACACCTACAATAGTAGATTAGAGAATATTCAGACGTAAAGTAATAATCCTAAAGCAGAACCACCATATTGAATTGCAATAGCATCACCCATACTCTGGTACATTTCCATTAGTGTAGCGGCAGTGCCACTATCAAGATCCACTTTGGGTTCATTTGAAATGCCCATAGCATACAAATGACGGCCTAAAGCTTCCAGACCATATGCAAATTGTGCAACAAGTGTACGATCCAGAAAATCAATGCAATTTGTACGAAGCACTCCACTCTGACATATGGGTTCTCTTGCATTGTGTGCATTGTTTTTGGGGTGTTGTTTAGCATCACAATCTCCATCTCGTGTAAACGAAAAGATTCCAGAATCATTTCTATTTCCAATCTTTCCAGGATCTATCCCTGATGAATTTCATCTAAAATAACCTACAGTAGTATCTCTACAGTTTACACATTTTTTTGGATAGAACTTTTGAGATATAGACATTTGGATTTGTAGGAAGAAAAAGTACCTCATATTCACTACCCTCTCTTGAGAGAATCACAACTAGCAAGATTGTGATTCTAAAGGAGTTGGTTATCAGAGAAATATAAACACCGCCAAATTTTCAAGCAATCTGCTTACACAACTACAACACAAATACTGTAAAATGCATCATTTTTATAAACACGCATGAAATTTAGAAAAGGTATTCATAGATACAAAGGAAGTACTCTTTGGTATTCAGTATGCCAAAGTATACATTTGAGGCCAGAGATGCCATGTCTATTTACAAGGAAGGTGTTGGAGGTAGGTGAGTAGGTTAACTGTCATGTTCTATGTGATGATGGAGAGCCTTAATCTTGATGAGGTTAATAATTGGAAGGGTTTCCTCAGAGGAAATAAGAGCAAGGATGGTAAAGACCCTATTCTTAAAGCCATAAAAGAACTGCTTACACCCTCCATTTTTTTTGGTTATCTTTTAGATAACAAAACTCTTCTGCAAATAGAGAACCATATACTTGTGATCCAGGATCATGTATTGTGATAGAAACCTCTTTACCACAGTTTGTCTATATACTAGCAATTTTGCCAATTGCTTCTCTATTCTAATTACTAGAAGAATCATTGTAGAATTTTTGTACAAACAATATATTGTTGTACACTTTTCGGAGTGCTTCATGGTTAATTAATAGGTTATTAAATGTAATTGATGTGTCATATTTCCAACGGATTTTCTATGGTAGCAAGGTTTTTTTTTTCCAGAATTTAAACAAGTTTGATTGATCCTTTGTGTATTTATTTGGTAATATTTCTCTCTTATTAGTTTGATACATGTATCTTGCAAGTAATGCATTTGTCTAGCTTGACTGTCAGCTAAGATACATTGCTAGTTGATTTCCACATTCATAAACCCTGTTTAAGTGAAATTATTCATTCTAAATATTGGATGAAGTGTTGTTATATAAGCAAAGCATCAATTAGTTTGTAAAACAATTTTAGTGTTCAATAAATGCATGTTTATGCCCCTTCAAAGTTAATGGGCTATTCTTATTATGCCATCATTCCCATCTCTAATATAGATTTTACTTGAGGATATGTTTATCCAAGGTGATTCAGACAAAATTCGATGGACCTGCATCTAGGGCTAGCAATCAGCGTCAACATTGTTAAATTTCAGTGGACCTGTACCTGTTGTTAGATTACATGCATCAGCATTATAGTTGGTTATTTTGTGCTTGGATTTTCCTTTCAAAGACACCTGATATGAAAGGTATTCATAGAACTACTTCACTCAAGATAGGGATGCAAATCAGCTTTTTGGGATTTCCCCTTGCCCTTGAGAGTCGAGACACTTAAAAAAGAGATAGAAATTTTATTTTGGGAAAATATTTTAAAGGTATGTGTTTCCTTAATTTGTTAACATTGTCAAAGTTCCATTTTCTACTACTCTTTCAACAAATAAAAGGGTGGACTGGATGACTAATACAGAACTTCATTCATGATAGTTAAGTGGCCATTCTCCTGAAAATGGAATGAGCCTCCTTGTATCTCCAGTAACACCTCTATTGATTGGCCCTTAACATTGATTGGCTACGAGATTTTTCAGTAGCCATCTCCCTTCTTTTCATCTATATCTGAATCCATTACAATAGATGTTTCCTTGTAGTTAGGATGCTACGAATCAAAGTAGTTTTAGTTTGCTTCTATTTTCATCGTAGAAGACCTCAAGATTACAGGTTCTTCATCAGCTTACATTCTTGCAATGAAGGGTGAACTTAGTCATGCATTTCAAATGATGATACTTTTGGCATCAATGGACACCTCAGTTATGTCTATAAACCAAACAACTTTAAGGATATTAGTGGGAATGGTTGGCAATACTTACAAACAAGCACCTGTTGTTTGAGCTTGGTTCAACAATTCATCCCATACTACATCTACATTAGGCTTTATTTTATAGTAGTTTTCATGGTACTTCAACATTTTCTAACTCGTATCACTCTACTAGGGAGAAGTTAGCTTGCTTTCCAATTCAGTTCCCCTAAGCTTGCCACATAAATAATTTAAATGATCATTCCCCGTGAATGCATCCTTCACGTCTCCTTCCTATACTATTGTTTCCAAAAACCCAAAATTGTATAAAGGACAACTAATGTTCTCTTGTTTGATGTCGACGATGATGGAACTGCAAAAATTATTTACTCATGGAAGAGGAATGTCAAATCAAAAAACATTATGACTCAAAAAACTTATTGGTTTTCCTTCATTCTCCTCATGGTGTCTACAAAATAGAGATGAAGTACAAATTACACCAAACAAGAAAATAGATATGATGCTTGTCTCAAAGCTTCTCTCCTCGAAAAAATGTCCATTAAAATCTGAATGAAATGTATCTAGCAACAAACATCAATTAGAGTTGTAAGGACTATATAGGGTTTACCCAAGATTACCATGAAAGCTTTACCTTGGGTTTTCTTGACAAGGGATCTTCAAACCAGTAACTACCTTTGGTGTTGTATTTGTTATTTTGTATAGGCATATAAAATATTTACTCACTAGGTCAAGGTTCTTCTATTCTTTTGAGCTTAGAAGGATTACCATTTGTGTTTGTAAAACACTAATTGACCCATTTGCCTCCACTTGATAGGTCATTGATCGTTGGGACATTATCTTCCTATTCAAATGTCATTGCTTCCAAACATCGACTAGCAATGGATCCCATTTTCCTCCCCTCACAAGAAGTCATTTTTCCTCTTAACAATACCAATGGTAGTCCACCATGCATGAAAACTTCAAAGGAATCCTTTAAAATTTAAATTGGCCATTAGAAGCACCAAATATCAATCAGGTTGCAACATAGTTGATTAAATTTCATGGAATCTATCAAAAAAAGAATAGAAATGACCGTTTAAATGTGGTTTAGCATTTTTCCATGCTAATCTAACTCTATCATAGACCTATAGGAAATATTGTGCAAAGTAGCTTTTAGAGTAGTTGGCTTCTCCAAAATAGCAATAAAGGGCTCTAATAATTCCAGAAGTTCGTAATTGTAGGTGGCTAAATGAAGGAATTAACATCATCCACAAAATTCTTTTCTTACTCCATTTGATCAAGATGATTGTCTTAGGGAATCAACTGGGTGTTCTCATTCTAGGAAGATAGCATAGTCTATTTTCACATCTAATCAATGATATTAGTAAACCTTCTTATTTATACATCATATGCTTTCAACTGCTCTTGTAAAAATAATAATATTTTCTTATTAAGGATACTTTTGGCATCAATGGACACCTCAGTTCTATCTATAATATCAACAACTTTAAGGACATTAGTTGGAATGGTTGGATACTTCCAAACGAGCACCTACTATTTGAGCTTGGTTCAACACTTCATCCCATACTTCATCTACATTAGCCTTTATTTTATAGTATTTTTCATGGTACTTTAACATTTTCTAAATCGTAGCACTCTGCCAGGAGAAGTCAACTTTCTTTCCAACTCAGTTCCCCTAAGCTTGCCACATAAATCATTTAAATGATCATGCCCAGTGAATGCAACCTTCACATCTCTTGCCTGTACCATTGTTTCCAAAAACACAGAATTGTATAAAGGACAATTGATGTTCTCTTTTTTTATGTCGATGATGTTGTAACTGCCAAAAATATTTACTCATGGAAGAGGAATGTCAAATGAACATTTTTTCTGAGAACTGAGGTGTACATTCTGATTCATCAAATTTATTTTTCTGATTCATAACTGAGGTGTCCAGTAATGTGTTCTTATTAAGGACACTTTTGGCTAATCTAACTATGTACATGAAAACACACATAGTCTTACACACAATACACCATACCACCATGGCTTCTTGGTTTGCTTACTAGTTATACAAAACATCCTCAAATCCCAAGTAGTTTCCCCCACCATCACTTAAAAATGAATTGTAATTTGCAAGTTGGATATAATTTTCCAAAGCAACAAAATAAATAATGAAAGAACAATAACAAACATACCTATCAGAAGAAACATGCCATGTGTTTGAGAAAGCTATCAATCAGACCAAAGAATTTTGTACATAACAACCCTGTGAGTTGAAACCGGCCAAACACTACTTGCTTCCAGTTGAACACTGAATAGAACGACCACCATGGAATGAAATGGGGTTCAAACAAAAGATTAAATAAAAGTCAAAAATAATTTAAACCCACAAAAAAATGATCATTTACCTCTAAAATCTGAAATTTGAGGGTTTCCATTTCGATCGCATTTGCACCAATGTTTGTCACCAATGGCTGAGGAACCAAATTTGGATGGAAATTTAGAGAGATCCAGTCGAAACCGTGAAATTTGGATGGAGTTTTGGAGATATCCATTGGAAACAATGATTTTTTTAAGAGAATTAGGGCCATCAATCCATGTTCGGCTGAATTCGAAAAATAAATGCGGAAAAATTGAAAACATGAGAGAAGGGTTTGCCATTCACGCCAATTTTTTTCTAGTTATGAGAGAAGGGTTTCCCATTCGCACCAGTTTTTTCGAGTTATGAGAGAAGGGTTTCCCATTTGTGCCAGTTTTTGCCAGTTATGGCCGATAAGAGAAAGGTTTCCAATCCATGGCACATTCGCGTGAATTTTTGTGAACAGTGGTAGATGAAGCAGGATTGAGAGGAGCCCTCGTCATTGGTTGTAACTTCCCCTGCATCTCTCGATTATTCTATGCATCTATGAATGCACCTACAACCTGTACTAACACATCATTGATTTAATGCCATTTAATTCAATTCGTCCTCATAAATTGATTTAATATAAAATATATATTCAGTCGTTTACTAACACATCCAACAACACATCAAACGATTTAATGCCATTTAATTTGTCCTCATAAATATTGATTTAATATAAAATAGATATTAAAGGCAGGGCAACTTTGATAAAAGTGAAATAATTCTGGGCAGCTTTGATAAAAGTAAAATATAGAATTAATATATTAAAAAAATGTCTACATGGCATTATTTTATCAATTTATTGATTTTTTCTTAGGAGGACCATTTTGAGTTGAAATTTCCTCTAATGATTATTCTTTTGTTGATAACATGATCCATGAAACAAAACTGATGGTCTTGGTTTCCAAGCTTTCCACCCAAGGCACCTAATGCACCAACCCTTCGTAGCTTGCTACAAACCGAGCCTTGCCACTCTTTATGTATTAAGTGAAAAAGGAAAAAAAGAATCACAATACAACATACAAGTGTTGTGCTCATCTTCCACAGAATGTGTGGGAGTTCCCCTTGGTCCACCACTTGGTTCCAAGGTGCTTCGTTGCAAGTCCTTCTAGATCTTGGTTCAATGCACAAACCAAGTCTCTTCTGCCACAAGTCTCGGAGAAACACTTGAATCAACCTGCCTTAAGTCATACGTGACTTGCTTCCATCGTACAACTTCATTTACCTCTGTCCAATGAGTCACACCACCCTGGGTCACCCCACTTTTGAACTGTGTGAATCTTGTCATATTGTGTGTTGTGTTTCTACAAAACTCTTTGTTGTGAAACTGCTTTGATGTCATTTTTCACTCCCCCAAGAGTCGTGCCCAAGTCCAAGATTGGCATCTTGTGGATGTGTGGCACCGTGACAGTTCTCTCTTGGCAACTTGGATCAACCAAGGATACTTCACCCAGACTATGCCTCTTCACCTAGAGCATACCCATAATCTGTTCTAGGGTATGAATGTGTCACATCCTTAATCTATTCAAATCAATTGTATACTTAGACATTTGTCAACAGTCTTTAACACTTAGTCAATTTAGCATACAACATAAAACATGAGAAACACAAGAGAAATAGATATAGTGTTGACGGAACCAATGGTGCCTAATACCCAAATTCATTTATTATATTATGAAACATAAATAAAGCTTTACAAAGAGGGCACTACTATCCTAGTTATATATATGGGAAGAGTCTCATGACTCTTCCTTATACATCAGAACTATCCATACATATGGTTCTGTCACACCAAGACTTATCCTATGTTCCTCCTTTCCTCAACCCGACATGCGCCCAACCTTAGAGGTTCATGTCTCTTGCCTTCATTTTTTTCTTGTCTTCCTTTGGTTGTGAACCCTTGCTCTTATAGGGACTCCAAGTGTCATTTGTGCGAAATATTCTTGTATTTGAAGGTCAAATAGATGAAGATGCCCTAGAAAAATGGTTAAATATGCTAGAAGGTTATTTCTCTGTTCACAATTATTCTAACATGGGAAATATCATCTTCACACTCCTTAAGGTTGTCTCCCATGTCAAAAATTGGTGGGAAAATTACTAGGAGAAAATCTCCACAGAGGAGTCTGGAATATATGGGGTTGAGCCCACTTGGGATTTTTTTGTGGATGCAGTCAAGGAACAATATTACCCTATTGGTAACTATGACGACCAATACATGATATGGACCACACTGTGTCAAGAGAGGGGCCAAGAAATTTCATAGTTCACCAATAGATTTCATACCTTGCACACCAAGTTGGGTATCAAAGATTCTAAGTGGCATTTGGTTCTGAAATATCGGGGGGCTCTACATAGGTACATCCAAACTGAAATATATTTTTAGGACATCTCATCGCTAGGAGATGCTTATCGATATGTTGTCAAAATCGAGCAAAAATTTAGTCACCAGGACAAACGGGAGTTGGGTCTGCAAATCTGCAACCACAAAAGTATGATAAAGACGGCCCTAACAAACAGCCTCCCAAAAACCAGTCCAAGCCACAGGAAAAGAAGGGTAAGGGAAAGATGAAGAATGACACTGGAAAGTGGTGCGACTTCCATAAAATCCCCTGGCACAACACCGATGAATGTTGCTAAAAAAAATCATTGGTGGATGAGATCAAAGAAAAAGAGTCGAACCCAGATTTAGAAAATACTGGTAGAAGACAGTTCATTGACACAAACCCCACTGCTACTATTGTGATCGTAACAATTCAACCAAAAGAACCATCAGATCCTAAAAAGGGGGAGCACCTCTTCCATTCACAGATGTGGATGAAGGGGACCCCGTGCATTTCATTGTTGATAGAGGAAGCCAGAAGAACCTCATCTCAACAGAGGTCATCAAACATTTGGGATTGTCGACAACACCACACCCGCAACCATACAACATCAGGTGGCTTCGCTAAGGACGAGATCTTTGTTTCAACGAGAAGTGTCGATTGGCATATGACATCCAGCCCTTCAAGGATGAGGTATTATGTGATGTTTCCTTGTTGGATGTCTGTGATGTTCTTTTGGGCCAACCATATATGTGAAAACGTCATTTTGTTTATGAGTCTCAACCTTGTAGAATCATTGTTACTTTGGGGGGTCAACTCTACAGGATACTAAAGGTAGTTCTGACTACTATTCCACCAAAATAGTGCCGCGAGGTAATATCTCATACTGCAAAATTCAACCTCTTCACAATCTGTTCAAAAGGTGAATAGAAGGACATTGCAACCACTGTAGCCTTGGCCCAAGACCTTTCTATCCAACATAAACATATTGTAGAAGAAAGTAGATATTGCTTCTTCACCTACAAGGGTGATCACACACTGCCCAGTCAATCCAAGATACAATAGGATGGTTGAACATATTCAACCCCACCAACAACAAGTCTGTGACAATCATTAACCAACTAAGCAACGCAACTTCTCCAGCAAGGAAACCAGCTCACCAAGATTCAAATTCAGCAAACTCTTTCCCCTCTCCCCCGAGAACTCAACGCAATGGAGACCATTTCTCTCTAAGGAGGGATGATTGATTCAGGTGGATATCAGTGGCCACCCACCTATTCCAACTGGCTCAAAACAGTCTGTTGGCAATTTACTATTTGTAGCAATTTTTCGGGTCCCAAAGTTTCGAGGCCATTTTGAGGGCCTAAACGACGCTTTTTCATGATAAGGCACCTAAAAGATGACCAAAGGCTTTGATTGATCCCCCAAAATGAATATCCTCATCAATACCTTTCCAATTCCAAAGAGTTATCGTGATCCCCAAACAGAGATCGTATGCCAAAGTTACGCCCCCGGGAAGTTGGTACACCAAACTACCCAAAACGGGGTCCACAAAATTGTTGGTTTTTCATCTTCTAAGGTTAGGGTTTTGGATTTTATTTATGTTAAAAAGGCCTTTGGAGCCTCATTGTAACAATCATCTTCTTGTGAATGAGCGTAGCCGTCACATCTCTTCTCAGAGATAAGCTACCACCATTCTAGCGAGTTCATTCACTCTGTATTTTACAGTTCTGTACATTTCTCTCATTAATAGAAATAGTGTATTACTGTATCTATGTGTTTATTTTTATATCTCTGGTATATCTTTGTTATATTATTGGATATACGATATATCTTTGTACATTTGTTTATTATATCTCCACTCTCATTTCATTCCGAAAATAATCCGGATCATCAATAACATAAAGAAAATGCTTTGATGAATCAATTCACATTTTCACAACAAATATTATGGCCAACAATCATAATAATCATATGCTTAATAAAGCATTGGATATGCCAGTCATACAAAGCACTATTGAATTCCTCGGTCATGGAAAACCAAAGCATTATGATGACCACTAGCTAGAACTCCAAATATTAATCTATGCAGGACAACAACTAAGGTTGTCATGCAATTTGTGGGTCAATGAAGGATTGGCAAATGAAGCTCTAGGAAGTGTTACACTGAGTTCATACATACCTGGATTACGCCCACCCAACTTCCCTGCATATGTTGTTGTGGTGTTTGATACATACATCATATTTCCTTGAGACCAAACCCCCCAAAAAATGTACCATCTCCACCCATAAAGCATAGAAAGAAGAGACAAAATCCACTAARAAAATGAATGGGCRTTGATTGTACATAAATTTCAAAAAMAAWTAGCATTAACCAAGTCAACTTTTGATATCATAAACACGCCCACCCAACTTCCCTGCATATGTTGTTGTGGTGTTTGATACATACATCATATTTCCTTGAGACCAAACCCCCCAAAAAATGTACCATCTCCACCCATAAAGCATAGAAAGAAGAGACAAAATCCACTAAGAAAATGAATGGGCATTGATTGTACATAAATTTCAAAAAAAAATAGCATTAACCAAGTCAACTTTTGATATCATAAACACGCCCACCCAACTTCCCTGCATATGTTGTTGTGGTGTTTGATACATACATCATATTTCCTTGAGACCAAACCCCAAAAAAATGTACCATTTCCACCCATAAAGCATAGAAAGAAGAGACAAAATCCACTAAAAAATAAATGAACATTGATTGTATATAAATTTCAAAAAAAATTAGCATTAATCAAATCAACTTTTAATATCATAAACATTAAATGCCAAGGTTAAACCTTCACAACAATCTCATATGACACATGTTTAACAATATTACAAATATCACCATCATTCATATTTAAATGTCATGCAAAAAAACAAAAAAAACAACCTCTATGTCTCACTTCAAAAGGAAAGAAAAATCATGTTTACATGCTTTGTCACTTTGATACACTAAAACTCTTCTTTTATCAAACTACTTTCCATAAATATTTACTACATATTATAACCTCGTAAATAAATTTCTACATGATGAATTATGCTTGTTACTTAGTATACCTAAAAAGATTGTCCACTTCAAAACTATTCCATAAAAATATTCCATAACCATTTTTAATCAAGCATATATACACGTTAAATATAAAAATTCATAATTTACAGATAATGTAAATGGCAAAGATTCATGCATTTTTTTTCTTTCCCACATTCTGACCACCTTGTCCACCTCAATTTCTTCATCTCTCATAAATATGGCCCAATACATGAAACAACTCTTGAAGTTAGCATGAGGTAATCTTTCACTTTAAAAAATCAATTTTACTTTTCGACTTTCTAGAAGTTGCCCACTAGTATTATACTCATTTCGTACAGCTGCCCACCACAGACCTCTTTTCAATATTAAATAGGTATATATTACTTGAAGTCACAAATCATTTATACTTCTTTAAAACGTCAAAATACACTTATTTCCATGAAGTTACAAGAGTTTTATACCCCTTTACTAAAATTCGCCCACTTCTTTTCTCCTAAGTTCTCAAATAATTTCATACTTTTTGACTTTCTCGTCAATATTCAACACACTACTCATTTTAACTTTTTGACCTTCTAGTCAATGTTCAACACGCTTCTTTTTCACGGGTTGGAATGCGCATTCATTGAAAAAAAAATTGATGTTTTGGATTTCTATATTTTTCATTAAACAAAAGGATTTCTATATTTTTCATTAAACAAAACCTTTTTTCTTAAATTTGGCCATTTAACAATAAATTTTTATAAAAAATTAACCTTTCAAATCTTTTGATTAAAAAATTATTCTTCAATAATAAAGTTTTGATTAAAAAATTATTCTTCATTGATAAAGTTAATGTTAAAAAATTTAATATTCAAATTTTAACAATTTGAGTGGGTTTAATGGTTAAGAACATGTGTTTCCTCCTTGGAGGCCACAACTTCAAATCCATAGAGGGTAGGGTATGTATACCTCTGTAGACTTTAGTAGTCAAACCGATGCCCAGAGGAGGGTCTGGAAGCTGTAAACCAAATATATATTTCATATTTATAAATATATTATTCGTTGTCTTATTCAAATGTACAACAACGTGTATAAATACACGTACATGAGTACAGTCGCGTCCCTTTAGAAAAAAAGATGTGAGTTTACATTAAAAGTA
Source organism: Picea engelmannii (assembly GCA_009831015.1). Classification (NCBI taxonomy): domain Eukaryota; kingdom Viridiplantae; phylum Streptophyta; class Pinopsida; order Pinales; family Pinaceae; genus Picea; species Picea engelmannii. The sequence continues at coordinate 2,454 of ML787484.1, read as the reverse complement.
ATAATTATTACATTAATGATTTAATTAATAAGTGATGGCATTATAATATACACAAGGTATATTACAAGTCATCCCTCCTAAAAATAAGCTTTGTCCTTGAAGCATAAGTAAAGAGGAATCTTCTAAATCTTTTGTCATCTAACTAGTGATGTTTCTTCACTAATTACAAAGTTTTTTAAATATATTCTCAAATGTTTCCAAGTATTAGGTGTTTTACTAAATAGCTTGCACATCCTTTAAAATGGTGTCTTTCTTGTTGATGTACACGAAGTAGCAAGGTCTTTTATGCTCGAGGATTCAAGCAAGTATCATTTGGACATAGTACACCTCCCAAGGCATTGTGCAAAAACACGTACTGATTTTTCCTCAACAACCTGTGTGGCAGGGTTTCCATAACGTCCATATTCATAACTTATGTGTCTACCCTCATGGAATGCAATCAATTTCGCAGTATTTTTGAAAGTGGATGTAGATGCATGAACAATTGGAGTAGCAATTGCATCGGTAACTATAGCACATCCTGTCTTTTCACCAGAATGGACGGTGAGAATTCCAATGGGGATAGCAAAGCCCTTTTGCTCAGATCTTCACATCAGACATGAATTTTTATGACGAAACCATTTGAGAGTGAACTTTGAATGATAGAGGTGTTTACATGGCCACTGTTTTTCATGTTGTTCAGTGGAAAACGTTTCTTGACACATTAGGCACATCACTCCATCATCTTTTTCACTTTCTTTGCAAAACATAACCACTGGTAGTTCATTGACTGCTACACGAAGACTATTGGCTACCTCTTTTTCCTCCATGGGACTACTAATTACTCTTTCCCCTCCATAGTTTCTCGTGCCAATATCGATCATTTCACATCTAAAATCAATGTTATACATGCAATCCTCTAAATGTTGATTGATCTGATGCCATGTGAAATTGGAATTCCATATAATTTAATTGGAATAATTGACTCCTTGGTTGTGTTGGCGATAATCTTGTATACATTGAACAACAATAATATTATCTGTAAATGTAAATGTTGTGAGATAGCTTTCGATTTGAGTATTGAATCTGAAATGATCAACATTATCCCCACGCCATCGATTATCTAATTCACATATATCAATATTCTCTGATAAACTCTCTACTTCCTGAGGTTGGCATTGGAGAAATACAAACATTGTATTAACACTCACAATTGACACCAAATGGTTATCTTCTTCAAAATTCTAGTCATGTTTCTTTAACCATTGGATGGTAGGGCTCTCACCCTCTCTTTCATCATCGTCATACTGGTTTGACAATGTTCCCGTGGATTTTTTTGCAACATGTTTAATATCGTTTTCGTCTTCAAACTCGACATTGACTTGTTTTCTGTATGTTCTTGTCATTTAACGTCAATGACAGTAGCAGGTGTCCCAAGAGTGAGAATGATCTCTAAACGTGAGAAATGTCCCATTGGATGGGTGGCTTATAGGTTTCTCACCTCTATTACGGGGATTCGATGTTCTTTTCTGGTGGCGATTTTCATCGATATGGCTTCTGCTACTTTCATCCTTGTCTTGATGTATAGATGCGACATTAATTGTTTTCTTCATCATCAAAAATATGGTAATACCTGAAGTACTGCTCGATTTTATTTACCCATCTTGTTGCTTCTCTTGCATCCAATCCATCAAATTCTGGAACAATAATTTTTTCCTTGGGCATGCCATTATAAGTGTCCCCATGTTAGGAGAGTAATGTGATTGGTGATCCCACCACTGCGAAGTTGAGTTACTCGGGCTTCTACTCCTGTTTGTGATTGATTCGAGCTCTAATCTCATGTCACGGTAATTTGTGTTGCATTCTGCTAATTCTTCGTTTAGTTTGCCAATTTTGGCATCGAACGAAGTACTTAATTGATTTATAAAGCATGTGAAAAACTATTTGAGGTTTTCTCTTAGCTCCAGTTTGGAGGAAGTGTTGTCCTCTGATCCTCTTGTCTTTTTCTCTGGTTCTCCAGGATTTCTCTTGGGTTTCCTCGTGTTTATCATGTTGCTCATCGGTAAGAAGACCCAATTTCTTTGTTAATGAAAGAAGAATTGTAGGCTCACTTTGAGGTTAATAAAGAGAATATGTATTAAATATTATATATATATATATATATGACGAACATGGGTGAGTTGGCGAATGAGGGAGAATGGGTAGGGTCGATGGAGGTATGGGCCAATGGTGAGTGGGTATGGTCGAGGGAGGTAACGGTGAATGGCGAGTGGGTATTGTGGTGAGGAACGAGGGCGAATGAGGAGGGGAAATGAGTGGCAGAATGGACGGTGAATGGAGGTACGGGCGAATGGATACTGGGTATGGTCAAGGGAGGTAAGGTCCAATGGAAAGTGGGTATTGTGATGAGGAATGAGGGAGAATGAGGAGGGTGAATGAGTGGAAGAATGGAGGGTGAATGGGGGAAGGCGGGGG